>JBBDGP010002324.1:1665000-1740681 GCA_037952835.1 Lithobates septentrionalis | reverse complement strand
AAAAAAGCCTCCCTTGCAGTCTCAGTGTGAAAGCCCGGGTGCTTTCACACTGGGGTGGTACACTGGCAGGATGTTAAAAATGCAAGCAGCATCTTTGGAGCGGTGTATACACCGCTCCTGCCCATTGAAATAAATAGGCACCGCTGCCGAAGTGCCGCTACACAGGTGCGTTTAACCCTTTATTCGGCCGCTAGTGGGGTCAAATGCGCCCTGCTAGTGGCCTAATAGCGCCGGTAAAGCACTGCTAAAACTAGCGGCGTTTTACCATCAACGCCTGCCCGTCCCAGTGTGAAAGGGGTCTAATAAGAGGTAATGAAGGAGGCATGGGGTGCTCCGGCCCAAGGGATCAGGACCCATACAGTATGTTCTGTAGTAGTTCAATTGACCACGTGAACTGCATCTCTCCTACTTCTGAGATGTCAGTGGTCTAAGCACTGCCAGTCAAGCTCTGTCTGTGGTTCTTCACATCTTGGACATATTTTCATTTAAAACTTGTCAGATTGCAGGCATCGAAATTCTTGACGCCTCTATTCTGCTTGTCTGCACACATCTGCGGACAGGGATCTTCAATCAACCGTAAGACATACTTCTAATGTTTTTATGGAAAGCATCTGCTGGATTTCCTGAAATTCTGTTTTTTTTTTTGGTGACTAAGTTCCACCTAATATGGAAAGTTGATGAATCCTTCTTTTGTTTATGTATTTGTTTTATATAGGTCACCTAACCAGATATATCAGTAATTTTAATGTAAACCTGCCAAGATTGAGATCTATTCAGGGCTTCTATTGTCTTAGCCTGCCTGTAGACCTCACAGGGTAATTGGATGTGGAAGTATGATCCAACCACCGAGGGATCTTTCTTATGAATTATCTTTCCCTAAACATGCACACTCGGATTGTCTGACAATACATGTTCATGACTATGGGGGTGGAAAGACACACCTGGTGAAGACTTAAATCGGGGCTACATGAAATTATGGTCTGGTATTGGTTGGTTGGAGATCTCTGGGTAGATCCGCTGATGCTTATAGACTTAAAGTACGGTGGATATAACAAGTCTACACACCTCTGTTAAAATGTCAGGTTTCTATGATGTTAAAAAATGATACAAAGATAAATCATTTCAAAACTTTTTCCACTTTTTAATGTGACCTATAAACTGTACAACTCAGTTGAACAACAAACTGAAATCTTTTAGGTGGAAGGAAGTTAAAAAAAAATAAATAAAAAGTAAAATTATATGCTTGCATAACATAAGTGTGGACACCCTTAAACTAATAAATTAATACTTTGTTGAAGCACCTTTTGCTTTTATTACAGCACTCAGTCTTTTTGGGTATAAGTTTATCAGCATGGCACATCTTGACTTGCCAATATTTGCCCACTCTTCTTTGCAAAAACGCTCCAAATCTGTCAGATTGCGAGGGCATCTCCTGTGCATAGCCCTCTTCAGATCACACCACAGATTTTCAATCGGATTCAGGTCTGGGCTCTGGCTGGGCCATTCCAAAACTTTAATCTTCTTCTGGTGAAGCCATTCCTTTGTTGATTTGGATGTATGCTTTGGGTCGTTGTGATGCTGAAAAATGAAGTTCCTCTTCATGTTCAGCTTTCTAGAAGAAGCCTGAAGGTTTTGTGCCAACATTGACTGGTATTTGGAACTGTTCATAATTCCCTCTACTTTGACTAAGGCCCCTGTTCCAGCTGAAGAAAACAGCCCCAAAGTATGATCCCACCACAACTATGCTTCACTGTGGGTATGGTGTTCTTTTGGTGATGTGCAGTGTTATACTGCCAAACATATCTTTTGGAATTGTGGCCAAAAAGTTCAACCTTGGTTTCATCAGACCATAACACATTTTCCCACATGCTTTTGGGAGACTTCAGATGTGTTTTTGCAGAATTTATCCGGGCTTGGGTGTTTTTCTTGGTAGGAAAAGGCTTCCGTCTTGCTACTCTACCCAATAGCCCAGACAAATGAAGAATACAGGAGATTGTTGTCACATGTACCACACAGCCAGTACTTGCCATATATTCCTGTAGCTCCTTTAATGTTGCTGTAGGCCTCTTGGCAGCTTCCCTGACCAGTTTCTTCTCGGCTTTTCATCAATTTTGGAGGGACGTCCAGTTCTTGGTAATGTCACTGTTGTGCCAGATTTTCTCCATTTGATGGCTGTCTTCACTGTGTTGCATGGTATATTTATTTGCCTTGGAAATTCTTTTGTACCCTTCTCCTGACAGATACCTTTTTAACAATGAGATCCCTCTGATGCTTTGGAAGCTCTCTGCGGACCATGGATTTTGCTGTAGGATGCGACTAAGAAAATGTCAGGAAAGACCTATTAGAACAGCTGAACTTTATTTGGAGTTAATCAGAGACACTTTAAATGATGGCAGGTGTGTATGGACTCCTGTTTAACATAAGTTTAAGACCCCTTTTACTGCGGGGAGCGGTGCGAAGGGGTAAATAGCGCCTGTGTTGCAGCACTGCCGAAACGCTTTGCAGGCGCTTCGGCAGCGCTCCTTATTCATTTCAATGTGTATACACCTCTCCCGCACTGCCCCAAAGATGCTGCTTGCAGGACTTTTTTTTTCCCCCGTCCTGCAAGTGCACCGCCCCAGTGTGAAAGCACTCAGGCTTTCACACTGGGGTGGCTTGAGAGGCGCTTTACAGGCACTATTTTTAGCGCTAAAGCACCTGTAAAGCATCCCAGTGTGAAAGGGGTCTTAATTCTGAACACAGCTACATCCCTGGTTATAAGACGGTGTGCACACTTATGCAACCACATTATTTGAGTTTTTATTTTTACTCCCCTGCCCCTAAAAGATTTCAGTTTGTTTTTCAATTGAGTTGTACAGTTTATAGGTCACATTAAAGGTGGAAAAAGTTCTGAAATGATTTCTTTGTCTCCATATTTTCTTTTTTTTTTAACATCACAGAAACCTGACATTTTAACAGGGGTGTGTAGACTTTTTACATCCACTGTAGTTGTAAACCCTTCCATTTATCCAGTGAAGTGAGTAGCCACAGGAGATATACATAGATAAAACAAATCCTTTTACATATATTGTACCTGTTTATATAGTCTTCCTCTTCTTTTCAGTTGTTCAAAGGCCATAATTTATAAAGCTTGTCTGAGCTGTCAGAAAACAGGGGGCAGAGAGGTGAAGTTACACAGCTCTTTACAGTTACAAGAACTCTGAGAGTTGATTGGAGGGAAGGGACACACCCCCTTCATACAGGAACAGAGCTGAGGCTGTGCGCTGGAGCTCCCTCCCCTGAGGGTACCCTCAGCTCTCTCATTTACATAGACTGGAATGGGTGCTATTGAAATCAGTGGGCTGCGACTTGTCTTGTGACTTTGTGTCCAAAGTCGCACTAGTGGGAATGGAACCTTACTTCTACTTTCAGCATCGTGTTAGGTCTGTTGGTTTTAAGCTGCCTGTTCACTGCAGGCTGAACAAAAAGAAATCATACCGATTCCTCCATCCACACGAACACTCACATGGCAAATTTGGGTTGGCTTATAAGAAACCGGACACAATTTGCACTGTGTATGGCCAGCTTTAGTAAAGTTTGTAGATTGCATAGATTTATTCTATACTTTCTCCATCTTGATGTAAAAGGATACCAAGTAATCAAGATGAGGAACACAAATCATGTTTTTTTTAGTACAAACAGGGACTTTATAGGGATAAAACAAAGAGAAATGTGCATGCAGTTCAGAGATGTACTGCAATGGATTTTGGGAATTGTAGTGTGCATAGAGTAGTGCACATGTTCGAAGCTAATTGTGCTCTTTCTAAATGAGGGGGGAAATAAAGAATTTCTGGAGCAGAAAGGAGGCAGAAAAACACACTAAAAAACAATTGAAATCAACTTGGATTACAGGGACATTAGGTAGTGGATGTATATGGATTATTTTTGAAGAACTGGGATATCATTTAGTGTCACTTTAGAGGTTAACCTGAAAGAATGTTTAAAGTCTCGTGTTTGTTTGTTTTTTTTTTCCTTTAAAAATAACAAACATGTTATACTTACCTGCTCTGTGCAGTGGTTTTGCACAGAGCAGCCCAGATCCTCCTCTTCTCGGGTCCCTCACCACCAATCCTGACCCCTCCTTCCTGTTGAGTGCCCCCCACAGCAAGCAGCTTGCTATTGGGGCTCCCAAGCCGACCCGCAGCTCCGTGTGTCTATTCAGATACAAAGCCGCAGTTTGGCCCCACCTCCTCCTTTTTTTTTTTTTTTTTTTTTCTCATTTGCTAACTGACATTGACAGCAGCGGGAGCCAATGGCGCCACTGCTGTGTCTCAGCCAATCCTGGACGGCTGAGGCACTCGTGCATATTGTGAGACTGAGATGGGTCTCAGGTCAGTATTAGAGAGGCTGCTGCACACAAAAGGTTTTTTTTATGTGCAGACCCATAGGGGGTTATTTACTAAAGGAAAATCCACTTTGCACTGCAAGTGCACTTGAATATGCACTGAAAGTGCACCTGGAAGTAAAGTCGCTGTAGATCCGAGGGGGACATGCAAGGAAAATAAAAAACAGCATTTTAGCTTGCATGTGATTGGATGATACAATCAGCAGAGCTTCCCCTCATTTCAGATCTTCCCCTCAGATCTACAGCGACTGCACTTCCAAGTGCACTTGCAGTGCAAAGTGGATTTGCCTTTCGTAAATAACTATCCATTGTCCTAAATTAGGATAGAAGGAGCAGTAAAGCACTATTTTCTAGACATTAGGCACTGCCGAAAAATGATTTTGTTTTTAGTTTCATTTGTTTTGTTTTTTTTTTTTTGTTTTTTGTTTTTTTTGTTTGTTTTTTTTTTTTCATTTTTGGATCATTCATTATGATCGAAATTCGTTATTTCGAATAAATTCATAACTTCGCAAAAATTCAAATTAGTTATGTTCCATTCGTTTAGATGCGGTATTCGTAAATTCAAAATATTAACTAACTAATAATAACTATTAAATTATAGGTATTGGAATTTCCATTCAAATTTGGCTGTTGGAGAAGGTTACGAATTTATCCGAAGTTAAGAATTATCCAAAATAACGAATGTTTCATCTAAATGAATGGTACATAACGAATTAATAATAATAATAATAATAATAAACGCACCATTCATTTAGATGCGGCATTCGTTATTTCAGATAATTCGTAACTTCGGATAAATTCGTATTTGTTACTTTCACTAACAGCCCTAATTTGAAAGGTTATTCAAATACCTATATTTTAATCATTAGTAATAGTTATTTAGGATTTTCAGTTTTTCGAATTTTTGGGATTTTCGTTCTTGTTTCGTTTTTTTTTTATTTTTTTATTTTTTGGATTTTCATTCTTATTTTTAGATTTTCGAATTTACAAATTTTCGGTTGAATTTGAATATTTACGAATTTGACGAATTCCGTAAAAAAAAAAAAACACGAATTCTGAACGAAACGAATTGCACATGTCTACTATTTTCCCCCATTACATATACCCTATATTATCAAAAGTATTAGGACACCTGCCTTTACATTGACTTTAATGGCGTCTTAGTCTGTAGGGTTCAGTTTTGAGTTGGCCCACCCTTTGCAGCTATAACAGATCCATCTCTTCTGGGAAGGCTGTCCACAAGGTTTAGGAGTGTGTCTATGGGAATTTTTGACCATTCTTCCAGAATCGCCTTTGTGAGGTCAGGCACTGAAGTTGGATGAGAAGGCCTGGCTCGCAGTCTCCGCTCAAATTCATCTCAAAGGTGTTCTATCGGGTTGAGGTCAGGACCCCGTGCAGGCCAGGCAAGTTCCTCCACCCCAAACTCGCTCATCAATGTCTTTATGGACCTTGCTTTGTGCACTGGTGAGCAGTCATGTTGGAACAGATAGAGGCCATCTCCAAACTGTTCCCACAAAGTTGGGAGCATAAAATTGTCCAAAATGTCTTAGTATGCTGACGCCTTAAAAGGATTGTAAAGTCAGAAGGTTTTTTTATCTTAATGCATTATATGCATTAAGATAAAAAGCCTTCTGTGTGCAGCAGACCCCCTCAACCACCCCCTAATACTTACCTGAGGTCCTTCTCTGTCCAGTGAGGTCCACGAGTGTCTCGGCTGTCCGAGACTCTCCCTTCTGATTGGCTGGGACACAACAGCCATGCCATTGGCTCCTGCTGCTGTCAGTCAAAGCCAGTTAGCCGATCAGGAGACAGAGGGGGCGTGCTCGGGCTGCTGCTCCGTGTCTGAATGGACACAGGTGACTCAGCTCGGGTGCTCCCAAAGCAAGCTGCTTGCTGTGGGGGCACTCTACAGGAGGGAGGGGCCAGGAGCACCGAAAAGGGTACCTGAGAAGAGGAGGATCTGTGCTGCTCTGTGCAAAACCATTTTAAAGAGCAAGTAAGTATGACATGTTTGTTATTTTTATAGAAAAATAAAACAAGACTTTACAATCCCCTTTAAGAGTTGCCTTCACTGGAACTAAGGGACCAACCCTGAAAAATCACCCCACATCCTAATCCCCCCCCCCCCCTCCACCAAATGATTTGGACCAGTGCCAAAGCAAGGTCCATAAAGACATGGATGAATGAGTTTGGGGTGGAGGAATTTGAAACCTACGGACTAAGACTGGGAGGCCATTAAAGTTCATGTGCATGTAAAGGCCGGTGTCCCAATACTTTTGCATATATATTAAAAAAAGATATTTGTATACCCTACAAAATAGGACTAGAGTTTGATTTGATAAAGTGCACAATCGGGAATAAAGATACGGCTGCTCGCTATTTTTACGTTACTGCTGCAAAATGAATTGCCAAAGAGTACTTTTTTTCAAACTGACTTGTAGCAGAATTTCCGAAATGCTCTTCCATTTTTACAGTAACATTATTTTTTTTGTGGTTATTTGTACTATTGGGACAGCTGTTAGCTCCATTTTATGTTGGAGAGTATATTGTGATAGTCTCTTTCCCATTTATTGACACAGCACTGAATGCACTAAATAACCACTTATGTGAACAATGCCTAAAGGGACATTTTCAAAGAGATTTTATTTCATATAATCGAGTCTCCAGAGCAGCTAAACTCAGTTATGGTCCATATGCTTAGTGCGCTGTTTTGCATCATTTTAGTAATGTGAAATGTAATGATGCACTTATAATACAAGTACAGTACAGTGAAGCGCAGGATGTCCATGGTGTGAAAATTCATAACATTTGCTTTGGGCATCAGCAATTTTAAGCCTGCCTTTTGTAGATTGGAGGAGATTGAAGGTGCTGTTGCCCAAACAATCCCAGGAAAATAAGCTTTGTGGAGGTGTCCTTTATACTGGATTCACAACTATGTGTTGTGGTACCAACTACCATGCATTGTGGCGTGCATTGTTGTTGGCGCTTTATAAATCCTGTGTAACAATAATAATTTTCTCCTCCCCTCCAGAGTGACGTCAGCGGGGGAATCTTGGCCCCTTCCGCTGCATCTGTCAGACAGGGAGAGGAGAGAGTCGGCGGGTCACATGACTGCCGATCAGCGCTCACAAATAAGGTATATACGGCTTTTCTTTTTTTTTTTTTATTATGCAACGCACACACAGGGGGGACATATCCTTAGGAGACCGAGCAGATTATTTAAAGTAAGACCCGTGGGTTAACAAACCCTTTTGAAAGTGTAATTAATTCAGCATAACAACTCGCATTATAATTCTATATACGTGTAGTACACACTACTCGATATATTATATTATATTTTCTCTATCTATCCCTGAAAATGCTCTCATATGGCAGGACTGTAACTAACTCAGACTAGAATCTGTGTCCTGGCTCAGTGTTCCTTGTTCCACTAGATTCTGCCCCAGGTAGTGCTAATCAAGGAGTGCAGGAACATACTGTATTTATTGGCGAATAACATTCTCCAATAAAGTTCTTTTATTTAAAATTTGATTTTTTTTCCCTGAAACTTCCCTCCTAAAATGAAGGTGCGTGTTATACGCCTGTCCGTGTTATATGCCGATAAATACGGTATATAAAGACTTGAAAATAGGTGTTCCTGCACACAGAAAGCTGAGAGGCAAGCAGTTCCATTTTTATTCAGCTAGTTTTAGTTGCTGCTGTTTATGTTGGAACCTGAAGTGTAGGTATTTTGTTTGTATTGAAGCTGTAACACTGGTTGCTAGTGGCCCGTCCCTGGCTTAAAGTGGATGCTATTGCTACAGTCAGGTCCTCTTCTAAGGGACCAAAAGTAATGGGACAGATTAACAATCATTCATCAAACTTTCACTTTTTAATACTTGGTTGCAAATCCTTTGCAGTCAATTACAGCCTGAAGTCTGGAACGTACAGACATCACCAGATGCTGGGTTTCATCCCTGGTGATGCTCTGCCAGGCCTCTACTGCAACTGTCTTCAGTTCCTGCTTGTTCTTGGGGCATTTTCCCTTCAGTTTTGTCTTCAGCAAGTGAAATGCAAGCTCAATTGGATTCAGGTCAGATGATTGACTTGGCCATTGCATAACATTCCACTTCTTTCCCTTAAAAAACTCTTTGGTTGCTTTCGCAGTATGCTTCGGGTCATTGTCCATCTGCACTGTGAAGCGCCGTCCAATGAGTTCTGAAGCATTTTGCTGAATATGAGCAGATAATATTGCCCGAAACACTTCAGAATTTATCGTGCTGCTTTTGTCAGCAGTCACATTATCAATAAATACAAGAGAACCAGTTCCATTGGCAGCCATACATGCCCACACCATGCCAGTACCACCACCATGCTTCACTGATGAGGTGGTATGCTTTGGATCATGAGCAGTTCCTTCCCTTCTCCATACTCTTCCCATCACTCTGGTACAAGTTGATCTTGGTCTCATCTGTCCATAGGATGTTGTTCCAGAACTGTGAAGGCTTTTTTAGATGTTGTTTGGCAAACTCTAATCAGGCCTTCCTGTTTTTGAGGCTCACCAATGGTTTACATCTTGTGGTGAACCCCATGTAAGTCTTCTCTTGAATTTTGACTTTGACACACATATACCTACCTCCTGGAGAGTGTTCTTGATCTGGCCAACTGTTGTGAAGGGTGTTTTCTTCACCAGGGAAAGAATTCTTCGGTCATCCATAACGGTTGTTTTCAGTGGTCTTTTGGTGTTGCTGAGCTCACCGGTGCGTTCTTTCTTTTTAAGGATGTTCCAAACAGTTGATTTGGCCACACCTAATGTTTTTGCTATCTCTCTGATGGGTTTGTTTTGTTTTTTCAGCCTGATGGCTTGCTTCACTGATAGTGACAGCTCTTTGGATCTCATATTGAGAGTTGACAGCAACAGATTCCAAATGCAAATGGCACACTTAAAATGAACTCTGGACCTTTTATCTGCTCCTTGTAAATGGGATAATGAGGGAATTACACACACCTGACCATGGAACAGCTGAGCAGCCAATTGTCCCATTACTTTTGGTCCCTTTAAAAAGTGGGAGGCACATATACAAACTGTTGTAATTCCTACACCGTTCACCTGATTTGGATGTAAATACCCTCAAATTAAAGCTGAAAGTCTGCAGTTAAAGCACATCTTGTTTGTTTCATTTCAAATCCATTGTGGTGGTGTATAGAGCCAAAAAGATTAGAATTGTGTCGATGTCCCAATATTTATGGACCTGACTTTATATACGCTGTGTAAAATCTACATAAAAACATAATGCAGTGATTTGCAAACCTCATAAACCCATATTTTATTCATAATAGAAAATAGAAAACATGTCTAAACTGAGAAAATCTTTTTTTCCTAATAAGGTCATTTTGAAATTGAGGGCAGCAACATGTTTTATAAAAGTTAGAATAGGGCCATGTTTACCATGGTGTAGCATCCCCTCTTCTTTCAACAACATTCTTGTCTGATATAAGATTATACCTGAAAACAAGCCAGAAGGTCCCTTCTCTCTTTGGTCCGGAGGATGCAGTGCAGATGGTTGCCAAAAATGTCAAATTTTGATTCATCTGACCCCAGAACAGTTTTCCATTATTCTTCCACCATTTTAAATGAGCTTTGGCCCAGAGAAGGTGGCAGCTTTCTACATGTTCAGATATGGCTACTTTCTTAGCATGATAGAGCTTCACCTGCCACTTTTGCACGGCAGGCTGTTTTCACAGACCGTGGTTTTTGTAAGTATTCCTGAGCCCATGCAATACACTGTATTGTTCACAGGCATCCCATATTGAGTTTCAGCCTTGTCCCTCGTTCACAGATTTCTCCAAATTCTCAGACAGCTTTGATATTATGTACTGATATTTTTAAAGTCTTTGCAATTCTGCATTGAGGAACATTATTTTAAAATTGTTTGAAATTTTTTAGACTCCAGCTTTTCTCAGATTGGTGAACCTTTGCCCATCTTTACTTCTGAGACACTGACTCCCCAAGATGCTCTTACTGAGAGCATTAAAAGGTAAGTTTACCTTTTACAGAAAAATCTGTAAGGTGAACTTACACAGGACCCTCTCTTCATCCCCCTCCCGTCCCGCAGACCTGAAGCCCAGCGATCACCCGCACTGACACATCAGGGGGCCGCTTCACCGGTCCAGGGCTTAGAAATCCCCTGCGGCTCAATCTCCTAAATGTACCTCGTCGGGAGGTACGTATAGGAGCTTTCTAATTGGTCGGCGCCATCACATGGGCGGCACTGACCAATCAGAACCTGCGTAGCCAGTCCTGTCACCGCAGGCGAAGAGGAGAGAAAGCCACAGGGTTTTCAAATCCCCGGACTGGTAAAGCAGCAATACGATCTGTCAGAACGGGAGATCGCCGGACTCCAGGTTAGCAGGATCAGGTGCGATGGGAAGGGGGTCTAGTGTAAGTTCACCTTACAGATTTGCTGTAAAGGTGATCTTACACTTTAAAGTGATATTAAAGGCAAAAAATAAATAAAATAAAAAACATGTCATACTTATCTGCCTTGTGCAGCAGTTTTGCACAGAGAAGCCCCGATCCTCCTCTTCTCGGGTCCCCTGCCGGCACACCTGGCACCTCCCCCTCCTTTTGAGTGCCCACAGAGCAAGCGGCTTGCTATGTGAGCACCCAAGCAGGCGCCCTCTGCTCTGCGTGTCCAGGAAGACACCAAGTCACGGCTCGGCCCCACTAACATTGGATTATTAGTACAGCGGCTCCCACCTGAACTGAGTTTTTTTTTATTTTTTTATTTTATTTTTTTTCCAACTTGCTGTGTTGGACAAAAAAAAAAACTAGTCGTGTGTACAAGGCTTTGGGCTCTGGCGTTTAAGTGCACTGTCCAGCCACGCTGCTGGCAGCCTGTAAAACTCTGCGAGGCTGAAAGCTGCTGTGGCTGGACTGGGCTGATTGGCGCACCTAGTGGTACTAGAGTTTAGGGTAGTATGTGCTCAGAGACAGAAGCACTTGCATTCATTCCTGGCACATACTAGCCTAAATGTTGGTACCACTCGGTGCACCGACCAGCCACAGCAGCTTTCAGCCTCATAGAGTTTTACAGGCTCCCGGCACCAGGCCTGGATGGTGCACCCAGGGCTAAACACCCAATGTGCATGGGGCCTTACTGTGTCTTTTGCAAATAATAAACACTTCATAAACATCTACAGACAGCAGTTAAATTTAGTAAGACTTACCTTGTGACTCTAAATGAATTGGTTTTACATTTTAAATGCAGTCTCTAATACTTGATAACCAAGTGTCTCATTTCTATGGAGTTGAGTATTTCATAGGTAAGAAATTTAAAATAATGTTTAACAAGATGGTACTGGGACATTCTTGAATATGTACTTTGCAGACGTCTTCAGAGAGACAGACAAGCTTTCTGAATTCCTTGCATTTTTCTAAATATACCAGCCTGTTCTTATTTTAGAGTGTGTTTGTTAATAAGCAGCTTCACCTAAAAGTGAACTCTGTGTTTAGATAAGTAAAGGTAGTGAAGTGTTGGCCCAGCCCTGTTTGCTATTCTGTATTGGTCCTGGACAACCTAATTAGGCAGTGTAAGGACAAGCTGTATAGGCAGGCTGTAAGGGATGAGTATGACTTTAAAATAGTCAGGTTTTCCATATTCGCTCCTGCTGCTGTCAATCACATCCTGTGAGCAAGTAGCGGGGGTGGGAGGGCGTTGCCGAATTGCACTGTGTGCGTCTATGGATGCACACAGCCTGGCTCTGCAGTGATCCTGGAAATGTACCCCCGTTGCAAGCGGCTTGCTATGGTGGCAGACACGGAAGAGGAGGAGCCGAGCGTGCTTGGAGCTCTGGTGAGGGTCCCCAGAAGAGGAGGTTCTGGGCCGCTATGTGCAATACCGTTGCACAGAGCAGGTAAGTATAATGTGTTTTTTATTTTAGGTAAAAAAAAAAAAAATACACACACACTTACTTTAGAACCACTTTAATACCACTTTAATGTCACTAGAGAATAGATGGAGGCCACTATAATTGCACGAGGAGAGAAGCAGTGACAACCATTAATAAGCTAGCAAATTCCGTGGATACCCATGTTAAAGTATACAGACTCAGGCATCGGATCAGTAGTTGTGCGGATACATATTAATGTTGCACAGTAGTATATGTTGAATTCGACATACCTAGAACTATTGCACATAAAAATAACAATGTTGCTCATGGCACTTGTTAGGCCCCTTTCACATGGGCGACTCCGTGAAGCAAAATTTGTTTGCTCCGCAGGAGATCTCTCTGCTGATCCCCACTGAGCAGGCGGATGACAGATCCGTGTCCACTCCGTTATGCAGAATGGACTTGAGCACAGTCCCACTCTCCTCTATGGGGCATTCAGATGAACACAGACCACTTGTCCATTTCCATCTGATCCGCCAGACGGATGGGAAATGAGACCACCATCTGTCGGTTTTGGATTGGATGGCGACGGGTGTCAGGGGACATATGTCCGCTGACATCCGCCGCTCCATAGGAGAGACTGGAGGATCTGGCCAGGTCCACCTGAAAAACTAACAGGCAGACCTGATCAAACAGCCCGTGTAAAAGGGGCCTAACAGTGCTGTTGGTGGACTTCAATAGATTTTCTTTTCGTAACAACAAGTTCCATTTTTTTTTTTTTTTTTTTAATTTATTTAATTGACGAGTAAAGAAAACTTGACCTTCAAAGTTAATTAGCCATCCGATTGTTAACAGGCAGGTACGTAATTCTAAGGATGGCCATGAACCCTACAAGTTGCTTCTGCTTTCTACCCTTACATGGATCCATCCTTGCATACGTAGATTAGAGTTGTTTCATACTACACTCTACGCATCAATAAAAACACACAGCCCCATAGTCTAAGATGTCAAGGAATTCCCCTTCTTCCACCTCCCTTCTAAAAGCTAGCAGACTGGCTGGAGACTGCACTGTCCACTGTTAACTCATGAAGACCAGAAATTCAGGGAAGCATGAGAAAACAGGAGACAGCAGCATTTAAAGTTCAGAAACCACAAGTGCTTAGGTAAGAATGTTAACAAATAGTTTGACATTTTTCTCAATGTGTTTGGCTAAAAAATACTGAGGGTTTAATACGACTTTAATTATTACATCTACAGCTAGCTGCTCATGCTAATGTACCTTGAGCTGTAGATATAACAATTTATTGCAGAGATTCCCCGAGACATTAATTATTTGAAGAGTTTCTCCCTTGTTAAGAGTTTGGCAAAAACACTTGTCTGTGCTGTCTTTATCCAATCAGAGGTTCTTTGCTTCCTATAACCCCCATAACACCCCTTAGGGAAGAGCAGCCATGCATACAAATTACAGGGAAACTGCCAAGCCATATTTAGGCCTAGTTTACATGGTCATACTACAGCGTACACCCATATGAGGGCTGTGTTTACCCAGACGGGGAGGCACAGCTGTTCCATTCATCCCTGTGCATGCAGTCCCATTCATGTCAGTTGGAATGCAGTGGCTGCATGGACAGGGCCGCTGCTCCCAATTTAACATCCATGCGGGTGCACAAATTCAAAAGCAGACACTGTGCATTCCAGGCCATGCAGCTGGATGGCTGTCGAATTGGGAGCAGTGGCTGTGTCCATACATGAATGGGATTGCCTGTACATGGATGCATGGAACACCTGTGTATCCCTGTGCGGGCAAATATGATTCTGCCTACAAACTCCTCACCAGATGGTACAGGGTCTCGGAAAAGCTACACCGCTTGTTCCCAGACGTCAGTCCCAACTGCTGGAGGTGCGGAACATCCAGTGGTACACTATTCCACATTTTCTGGTCATGCCCGAGGATCCGCCCCTTCTGGAGAGATGTCTACGCCCTTATTCAAGATTAACGGTCTATCTGTCCCAGCTGCATGTCTCAGTTCCCTCTCACAACGAAAGTACCACCATTCCTTGGTGAAACACCTCTTTAACACGGCCAGGGCTTGTAGATTTCTATTGTGCCAGGATACATCCCCTCCCATGGTGTCTCAGTGGAATAAATCAGTAAACGATATTATGCAAATTAAGGACCTCAGTTTTGCCTTGAGGGAATATGAGGCCCACTTCCTCGAGATGTTGGTTTACTGGATTTGGTATATTTTTTCAGGATATACATAAATCTCCTGTTGCCTAGCTCTGCGTAGTCAGGGTTGTAGTGGCTCTGAGATGGTCTCTTGGCTCGCTTACCTTCAGCCAAACCTACCTTCCTTTTTTTTCTTCCCTTTTGCTCTTTTTCTTTCACTTGTCCTCTCTCTCCTTCTCTATTTCTTCTGTTTTCTTGGGGTTTTTTTTTTTTTTTCTTCTGATAAATGTAAAACTCTTTCGGTGGATTCCTTCCCCGCCTGCAACCTATGCTTTTTCCAGTCTTTACATTTTTCATTCTCACTCACATAATACTGGCCATCCTGCTCTCAGCAAGTCTTGTCTATATGTGCACACATTACTGGAAGAAAGGCTCATCTATAGTGCAGAAAGGTTACATCACAAGAACAAGTGCAAAGTTTTGGAGCCATGCAGGGCCTCTTCGCCAGCCTGATTTTTCATCGCCTTCTGTTTATCACTACCCTTTAGTGCCATTTTTGCTATGGTAAATCATGCTCTGTTCTTTGCTTTTACCTGTTGATGTAGGACAAGATGCTCTCAATCAGGATACCAGCAATGTGTGATTTCTTCTGTATATGGTTGCTAAAATAAAGCATAAAAAAAAAAAACCACCCTGGCACAGGTAAAATGCCCCTGTGAACTAGGCCTTATTGTCATTGCTGACTTTTTAATTGTGCACTATCATTCTTATTCTTGCAGAACTGTGTAGTAAGGCTTATGCCGCGCGCACACGTGCGGACTTTACGGCAGACTTTGCCCGGCGGACAGGATTTCGTCGGACAATTCGATCGTGTGTGGGCTCCAGCGGACTTTGTTTTCTCAAAAGTTGGACGGACTTAGATTTGAAACATGTTTCAAATCTATCCGACGGACTCGAGTCCGGTCGAAAGGTCCGCTCGTCTGTATGCTAGTTCGACGGACAAAAAGCCACACTAGGGCAGCTATTGGCTACTGGCTATGAACTTCCTTATTTTAGTCCGGTCGTACGTCATCGCGTACGAATTCGACGGACTTTGGTTGATTGTGTGTAGGCAAGTCCGTTCATTCGGAAATTCCGTCAAAGTCTGCCGTAAAGTCCGCTCGTGTGTACGCTGCATTAGTTTACATTTATGGCAGGGGTGATTCACTTTTCAGTGTGTGGTTGCCTAAATTGTAAATCGGGAAGGCCATTGCACTGCATGAAGAAGATGGCTCTAAATGAGATTGTACCATGGGGTTGTTTGAGAAACTTGGAACAGGGCTGAGCTGTTGAAATTTGAATAAATACAAAAAATTACTGTGCTTCAGACTCAAAAAGCAATTGAAAAGCTGCAGTCCCTATTTGTGAGGCATACACAAACACAGAAATAAAAAATAAAACTGAACTGCGCTAGTCAAAAATTAAATATGGTACATTGAAACATATGTGAATGACATCCCATATACCAAGAAAACAAATGTCTATAGTGACAAAAAAATTGGATGATCTGAAATAATCCAAATTAGGTGAAAAAATAATGCCAAGAGTGATGAATAAAGGAAAGTCCCAAATGAACCCAATTGATATCCGATATTAATAGCAGAAAAGCTCTTCTGATGACACCAAGTGATAAATCCACCACCAAGAGTAATGCGCGCTTACCAGAGGCAAGCTACAAGACAGCTTGTACACATAAAGATATCCGATCAATGGAGGCGTCCTGGTCCGACTTCACTATGGAGAGGAAAAAGCAGGAAAGGCTCCATCCAATAGGCAAGGATGGTTACCAGGGAGGACCCACAGAAACAAAAGATAGGAACTCCATAGTGTAAATCAGTAACCACAATTTATTTTTAAAAAAGATTTGCACTTGCATAGATGGCGTAAAAAGAAGCATAACAAGGATAAAATAAGCCGGCCGGCCGGCCTGCATACACCCGTTCGTGTCGATAAGACTCCGATGACGTCAGCGCGTCAGCCTTCCGACGTACGTTTTCGTCCTAACAGACGTCGTCTAGGGAACGGGCGACGCACTGACTCATCGCTGCATATAACCACCACAGAAACCACGCCTCGTTGTGAAACTCAGGCGGCGGCACCAGAACACTCTAATTGAAAAGGAAAAAAAAATAGATAAAAATGTGGTGGGCGTGTAAAAATAATACTATTCGGGCAAAAAGGATTAAGAGGACTGAAATGAAAGTCCAATCAGACGAATTAAATGTATTGCTGTGTGCAAAAAAAAAAGGAATGTAATTAAAATTAAGTCACGTTCTGTTAAGAAGTAACATAGATACGTAGACATCCAACTACGCCATCTAGTGAAGAAATAAGGAAAAATCAACCATTATTAATAGTTGACTAAAAAATATACTAATACCTAAGGAAAAAATGATACTAATATCTAAAAAAAATATTTTAAACCTAAAAAAATAGTTATTGTGAAAATCATAAAAATTCATGTAAAGTAAAAATGAAGAAATAAAAAATGGAAAAATAAAATAAAAAATAAATTAAAAATAAAAAAGTTGTACAAATAAATGTAATACCCTAAAAAAGGGAAAACTCATTAAATCTTTAACACATAAAAACTATATATATGGAAAGATGAAAAAGAGGGGAATCGCGTGTAAAAATTACATGGACTTCTTACAAATAGAAAGGTATGGCCACCAAAGGTTCACATCAAGTTCACAAAAAATATGATACTCATGAATTATCTATAAAGGCGTTAAGATTTACCTCCACTTTAAGCCCAAAAGGAGTGTAACATTTCAACCTATATATCCAGGCCATCTCTAATCTCGAGATCCCACGTATCGGGGAACCCCCCCCCTCCAATGGGGGGTATATCTATCGATCCCCAAAAAAATGGTCTTGGCAGGATCTCGATTATGAACCTCGAGATAATGCCTAGAGCCCGGATGTTTGGGAAAACCTGTAAGAATATTAGTTATGTGCTCATAAAGTCTGAAGGAAAAGGGACGCTTGGTCCTCCCTACATACTGTAGCCCGCAGGGGCATTGAAGGAGGTATACAACCCGTTCAGTGGAGCACGTAATAAATTGTTCGATCTCAAATTCTGTCAGAGTACTAGTGGAACTAAATCTATGTGTTCTCCTATGTGTGCAACCACTAAGGGAACACACCCTACACCGCCTACATTGAAAGAAGCCAGTCAAGTGCTCAAAGAACACTTTCTTGGCTAGGGGAGGATCAAGAACATTTAGGGCAACCCTACCCCTAAGAGAGGGAGCACCCTTATAGATCACGTGGCTTAGCTGGAAGGACATTACCCAACACATCATCACTCTTAAGGACATGCCAATACTTTGAATTTGATTGGCTGCGACACAGCAGCGGCGCCATTGGCTCCCGCTGGTGTCAATCAAAGTCAGCTAGCCAATCGGGGTAGGGGGGGGCTCCGTGTCTGAATGGACACAGGGAGCTGTGACTCGGCTCAGGTTCCCCAACAACAAGCTGCTTGCTGTGGGGGCACTTGACAGGAGGGAGGGGCCAGGAGCACCGAAGAGGGACCCAAGAAGAGAAGGATCTGGGCTGGTCTGTGCAGATCCACTGAGACAGAGCAGGTTATTATAACATGTTTGTTATTGTTATAGGAAAAAAACAAGACTTTACAATCACTTCAAGATGTTAAAATGATTGCTTATGTTTATGTAAAGTGAATCTCTCATAAGAAAACCATAGGTTTACCATTGCTGGCCCTCAAAAATGAAAGAAAAAAAAAAAAACGTGCTTTCCTGTGTCTGGATATAATACATTTAAGTCTCAGACCAAAACAAGCGTGCTGTAAATGAGCGTCATAATTCCTTATCGCTAGGTTTGTGCCGAGTCCGAGACTGCGACAACCTCGAAGCCAAAGCGTCAAAATAAGTCAGGGAATGAACATTCTCAAAGGAAAGTTCGTAATGACAGCCCGTACTTTTTCTAATGAAGGAGTTATTTTAATAACCACTTCAGTAATACCAGACACTACCCCCCCCCCCCCTTCTTGCCCAGACCAATTTTCAGATTTCAGTGCTGTCACACTTTGAATGACAATTACTCAGTCATGCAACACTGTGCCCTAATGACATTTTTTTTATAGTGTTTTTTTTTTTTTAAAGACCAAGCTTTCTTTTTAGTGGTATTTTAGTCATCACTGGGTTTTTTTCTTTTTTTGCTATATAAACGAAAAAATACCCCAATTTTAGAAAAAAAAAAACACTTTTTTTTTTTTTTTTTTTTTCTACTTTTATTTATTTGTTTTTGGTGAAAATACCCCAAATCCATGTATATTGTAGAGTCTACAAAGAATGGTGTGTGTGTGTGTGTATGTATGTATGAAAAAAAAATAAAAAAAAATAAAAATAAATATATATATATATATATATATATATATATAATACACTGTATTTATTGGCGTATAACACTCACTTTTTCACCATAAAAATCGGGTGCAAATAACGTGTGCTTGTTATACACCAATACTTCAATTTTGGCTGCCTCTGAGGGGACAGGGAGGGGGGCGGGAGGAGCGCCATCAGATTACATACAGTGAAAATCTCCTGTTTAATTGTCGGCCTCTGTAATAGGAAGTTCCATCTCCTGGGCCGCCATTGGACCACTGTTCTGTCTATCATAGGAGATTATCACTGTACTGTATGTAATCTGTCGGCGCTCGTCCAGCCCCCCTCCCTATCCCCTTTAGGCTGCAGATGGGCAGATATCAGGCTGCACTGATGGCAATGGTGAGGCTGCTGCATTGATGGCACTTGTGAGGTTGCAGATGGGCATTGATCAGGCTGCATGGCAATGGTGAGGCTGGAGATGGGCACTGACCCTTATTTTGCTTCAAAGTTCCTTATTTAAAATTTAAGTTTTTTTTTCCTGAAACTTCCCTCTTAAAATGAATGTGCGTGTTATACGCCGATAAATACGGTGTATATTTGAAAACTGATCAATCCTGATGTACTGATGGCCTATCTCATTTCTTGAGGCCCTAAAATGCCAGGACAGTATACATACACCCCCCCCCCCCCCCGAAATGACCCCTTTTTGAAAAGTAGACACCTCAAGGTATTTAGTAAGGGTGGTGTGTTGTAACTTTGTCACATTTTTGTGGAAAATGAAGAAATTAATTTAATGTTGTCCATCCTTCTTACTTTTTTTTTTTTTTTAACACACTGTCACCAAAGCAGTACAGTGTCACAACTGTACTGCTCTGTGAAGATGATCAGAATTTTTGTTTTTTACATTGTAATGACCACTGTAATAAGCAATCTCTAACACTGTTCAAAGGTTTCATTTCTAAAACCTTGTTTACTACTGTGATGCTGTGATTGGTCACAGCTATTACATGGTACAGGTCCACTGATCGGCCCCTGTACCATGTGATCACTGTGACCAATCAGAGATCACAATAGCACATTGTTGATGGCTGACATGTGATTCTTGTGATTGGTCACAGTGATCGTATGGTACTAGGGCCGCACAAAATGGCATGGTACAACAATCTGTGTCCGGGTCACAGATTCGACCGCTGCACACCCCCTAGGGCGCACATGAGACACGTCATTAGTAGGACATCATATGACGTCCTCCCAGGATAACAGTGCTCGCACTTGACTTTTTTTTTTTTTTTTTTTTTTTTACTATACACTGGGTGGGAGGCGGTTTAATATAAGAGTGATAATAAGTGATGATAAATGTATATAGGGTTACAAGGAAATCTGTCATGAAGGAAATACTCCAGATAATATTGTAGTCTCCTCAAAATACCAGTTCTCTGGCCTTCTGATCCTGTGGCTTAAGTATATTCTAGGTTGCTGCCCTGGAACAAATGAGACTGCGCTTGCAAAACACTTTTGTACATGTTCCAGGCCAGTGGCTGAGAAAGTTTTGAAGCCAGAGATAACTGGTCACAAATTTAGATGTTTTCCTGGCAGGCATCGTTGGATATGTACACTGAAGAGTGTTCTATGCACTCTGTGATTCTTACATTTATTTTATCTGGACAAGAGCTTAGTAATGTAACAAGGGGTATAAAGAAACAAGTAGCAAAATGTCACTTTAAGTGGCTGTACGCCATAGATTTTTCATTCAGCCTGCTAGCTGAACCAAAGAGATCTAAAAAACGCTGATGAATGAATCTCCCTTAATGATTCATATATTATGACAGCCAGTGCTTCTGGCTGTCAGAATACAAGAACAGTGCCTGCATCCGATTTGGATTTTGGCACTTTTCATCCAACAATTTTCCACCTGGTTCCTTTATTTTTCAATCAAAGTATGTTGGGTGGAGTGGTGCTGACAGGGCCATCCACTGATTGAAGTTTGGCCAGTTCTATGGGAACCAGTTTGGGCAGTTTATGACCAGCTTTAGAGTAACATAACTATTTTAGAACAGAAGTAAACTGCTGCCAGTGCTTAGGACTTTTGTCATAATGTGCATGTAGGGCACAGCATGCTTGCACATTATGGCAGATTATCTGATCACGAGTTTGCTGCAATCTTCCTAGGAGCTGCCAATGACATCTCCATCCCGAGTTAGTTCTTTCAGAACCATTGTTTACAGCCATCCTCATTGGCCAGTATTATGCGATACCCACACATGCATTGAATATTTTGAGCCATTAAATGACCCTGCAGTGCCAGGCTCCTGTAAGCTCTTCCTCCAGTTCCCTGCCTGTTAGGAGATATGGGCTTTGAAGGATAAGTTCACCTTTTGTAACATGTTACATGTTAGCCACATATTTGGGGTTTAACGTGTTACTATGCAGCAGCTGTGAGCCCAGTCTTCACTCCACCCTCTGTGACGGCAGTTCACGGATCATCTCCATGCATCTGCTGGCTCATTTTAACAACTGTGCAGGGTCTCCACCCCCCCCCCCCATTTTGATGCGTCATTCATTCTTAATGTACTACGAAAGCACTTGTGAGCATCCTTGCAGTTAGTTGACTCTTTTTGCACTTCTGTAACTATCTGCCCATATAGAGGTACGGGCAGACAGTTGTACTGTCTACAGGCGCCTGACATTGCACCCACAATCCGCCGGGTGCAATGCTTTGCAGGCTGCAGTGTAAAAAAATATAATGAATGCACATTTTTTACTTGCAAAGTTTTATATGTGCATTTATTTAATTTATTTTTTAAAGGTGAACTTAGCCTTTCAGTTATAGATTTGGAGGAAGTGTTAATGGATTATGAGTGCAATTATCTCCACATTTGTGCTCCATTGAAAACTACAAGTCCATCTGTCACAGTGGCAGATAGGACTTGTAGTTTATTCATTCAGAGATCTCTGTGAATTTAATGACGTGGCTGTGTGGGCAGTGCCACACACAGCCACGGCAAGTTCAATTCGGACAGCTGCTGCCGGAGAGAAGAATCTCTGCATACTGTTAGAAGGGGGCTGTTTTGGGGGTGGGGGTCTGCTTGGCAGCATATATAACAATAGTGTACTAAAGCGCTGATATGGTGTAATATCGGTTACTGTAGAATGTCCATAATAAATAATCATAAACAATACCATAGGAAATGACTAAATAATCAAGTCGCACCTATGTGCAAGTGTTCTGACACCACTTAAGTGAATAAATATTAACAATAAAATAGTGCGCTTAAAATTAACTTGCTAATGTGAAATAAAAAATTAAAAAAAATAGTGTGTTAAGGCAGATAGCAGAACCATAATTTATCAACCTTTAACAATAGAATCCTCCTGAAAAATAAGGGCATATAATAGTTCTGGATAAATGCATAAAACAAGGTCCAAAAAAATTCTAACAGAGCATTAGAAAAACTACCGCAGTTCCAGGGTGCTTACTTCACTCATTGAACAGCTGTCCGCACCATAGGTTTCTCCACTGCATTGCTGTTTAACCAGACTAATTGTTTTGAAATCTTCCAGTGGTAAGTTTCATTCATGCAACCAAAAGAAAAACATCATTGCGCAATGAACCACAACACTGTATCCATCTCCTTACTACACATAAGTGAATGCACTCACATGTGATACAAAGTACCAGTGCATAAAGGCAGTCAGTCACTCACCGCGATTTCTCTTCTCGCACCGTACATTGTGTAACCAACAGGCACATCGGATGACGTCACTGGCTCCTCCCGACGCGTTGCATCACATGTCACATGACTTTATCAAGGGCAGCATGTTGCTCCCTTAATATGGGTGTATCATGGTCTTAAACATTGAGTCTGGAACTTTGCTGAGAGACAGGAGGGCAGCAGAGCAGTTTTTATTGTGAAACAAACCTTCAGAGCCTCTTCTACAATAAACGCCTACCTGCAAGAAATGTTGCACTTTAATATAAGGATTATTACCTTGTGACTTTTTATTATAAATGAAGAGTGCTTTAAATGTGTATATTTTATTATTTATTTATTTTTTACACGGGTCTTTCTTCTGGTCCACCAAAGAATGTAATTATATAGATCTGGAAAATGCAGAAGAATATTAGGTTTGTGAAGGGAAGTACTGCTAAGGGGATGCTTATTAGATGCTGTGAGTGTGTTATTCTCCTATAGTGTCCTTTTTTTTGAGCTATCTTCAGACTAATTCAAACAAGATTGAAAGACCACCTCAAATGCTTCCAAACCTTGGTTGATGTTACCACTTATACACAGTATTCAAAAATATAGTGCTCAAAGCTGTCACTTTTTTACATGACTTCTTGTTACGCCTGAGGCTTTGGTTATACAGTATCAATATGGGTCTGTACATGCTTATGTTCCTTTTATAAAAACTTTTCTAGCTAGACCTACCACTAGGACTTTTACAAAATTGGTTCTGCATCCTGCACCTTTTGTGTATGTGCCCTACCAACAACGCATACATTTTTAAGTGTGCCTCAAAAAATGTGAGCATGCTTTGCATCAGAGATGTCAAACAGCTTTTCTAGCCAGGCTTGCTTTTCTAGGTAGAGTGTTGAATTTATAAAGCACTGTATAATTAATATTACTCCTATATAGGGTGTAGTCAGGTAAACTGTTTATATACTGTATATGAAATGCTTAATTTGACTGCAGGAAATTTCATTGTATATTTCAGGGATTCCACAATGAGTGGTTCTGTATGGTAAATTTGGTCAGTGCAGAGCATGTCTATTACCGTAGCAAACCAGCGACTTTTTTTTTTTTTCTAAATGAATTGCTCAAAAGCCTAGCAGAGGTAGAGTAAGGCGCCTCTGTTGAGACTCCAGAAAGTTTCTTTTTAAATCTGGTGATGTGATAATACTTTTTATCTGATGTACAGAAAAGTATGATGTTTTACTTGCCAAAGTATTTGTATTTCGGTTCATCCAGTTCCAAAATCCACGCAGCATAGTCCTACTGTTATCACTGTCACTCTGCTCTCTTCTTCTTTCACAGTTTTCCCCAAACTGTGGCCCGCAGGCCAGATGCGGGTCTTTGCTTGCATTTATCTGGCCCTTGGGCCAACGTTTCGTCCACTAGTACAAGGCACTTTTCCTCCCCCTTAAACCAATGATGGGGTACTATTACTCCCACTGATACCAATGATGGGGTACTATTACTCCCACTGATACCAATGATGGGGTACTATTCCTTCCACTGATACCAATGATGGGGTACTATTCCTTCCACCGATACCAATGATGGGGTACTATTCCTCCCACCGATACCAATGATGGGGTACTATTCCTCCCACCGATACCAATGATGGGGTACTATTCCTCCCACCGATACCAATGATGGGGTACTATTCCTCCCACCGATACCAATGATGGGGTACTATTCCTCCCACCGATACCAATGATGGGGTACTATTCCTCCCACCGATACCAATGATGGGGTACTATTCCTCCCACCGATACCAATGATGGGGTACTATTCCTCCCACCGATACCAATGATGGGGTACTATTCCTCCCACCGATACCAATGATGGGGTACTATTCCTCCCACCGATACCAATGATGGGGTACTATTCCTCCCACCGATACCAATGATGGGGTACTATTCCTCCCACCGATACCAATGATGGGGTACTATTCCTCCCACCGATACCAATGATGGGGTACTATTCCTCCCACCGATACCAATGATGCATGCTTTCTCCCAGTGACACCAATGATTGAACACTACTTTTTTTTTTTTTTTTTTTTTAACCATCACTGACGCCGGGGCATTTTTTACTCCCACTGGCCATAGCCTGGCCCCGCTAAAGTCTAAAGAATAACAAACTGGCCTTTTCTTTAAAAAGTTTGGAGACCCTTGTTCTATCAGCATAATCCTTATAAATACATGAGTACTGCAGTTCAGATGACTGGCCCCTTGTGCTGCTTTTGCTTCTCCTAGCCTGAGCTCTGCTTTTAAAAGGATTGTAAGAGGCCAATACCCAGCCAACTTCAGGTACATGCACTGCTTTTATTTAAAGTGGAATCCTTATGTAACACTACTTATGCGTAAAGTTGTTACCTTTCCCCCTCCTGCTATTTATCATGCCTAACCTTTGTAAAAAAGATCTGTATACTTACCTGTTTTTAGTCTGTTCATGTGATCCTGGAGCTTCGGCCCCCCTGTGTTAGTGAGTGGTGGCTGCGGGGAAGAGTAGGGAACACCGACAATGGCTGGGCTTTGGGAGTCTGAGTGATGTCACACCTACGGAAATTCCCAGCTGCTGTTGAGTGCTTCCTGACACAGGGGAACCAAATCACGTGACTGGTGTGAAGTGAGCAAAAAAGGTGAGTACACAGATCTTTTTTACACAGAGTAGACAGGAGGGGAGAGGAAACATTTTTAAGAATAGTTAGCGTTAGGCAGGAACTCCACTTTAATGCTGTTGAATACGGGGGGCCATGTTAATTGCCACCATTTTCTACCTTTCTGGATTTATATTTTAACTAGCTGTTTTAGCTAACATCAAACTTGACACAAAACATACTGATTTGAAATATGCCATTTGTCTTAAACTTTTTTATTTAATACAGCAGTACTTTCTTAAAGCTAATTTAACCACTTCAGCCCCGGAATGATTTGCCCCTTAATAACCAGGCCCTTTCGGCACTGCATCGCTTTAACTTACAATTGTGCGGTCGTGCGACGTTGTACCCAAACAAAATTTCTGTCCCTTTTTTTTTTTTTTTTTTAACCCACAAACAGAGCTTTCTTTTGGTGGTATTTGATGACCTCTGCGTTTTTTTTTATTTTTTGCGCTATAAACAAAAAAGACCAACAATTTTGAAAAAAAAACAATATTTTTTACTTTTTGCTATAAGAAATATCCCAAAATTTTTTTAAGAAAACAAATTTCTTAATCAGTTTAGACCAATATGTATTCTTCTACATATTTGTGGTAAAAAATCGCAGTAAACGCATATTGATTTGCGCAAAAGTTATAGCCTCTACAAAATAGGGAATAGATTTATGGCATTTTTTATTATATATTTTTTTTTTGTTTACTAGTAATGGCGGCGTTCTGTGATTTTTAGCGGGACTGCAACATTGCGGCGGACAATTTTTGACACTTTTTTTTTTTCTTTTTTTGGGAACCGTGACATTTATACAGCAATCAGAGCTAAAAATAGCCACTGATTACTGTATAAATGTCACTGGCAGGGAAGGGGTTAACACTAGGGGGCAATAAGGGGTTAACTGTGTTCCCTGGGTGTGTTCTAACTGTAGGGGATATGGGCTACCTAGAACGTGACGGAGATTGCTGTTCCCGAAGATCTCTAACATGTCACTAGGCAAAACGGGGCATCGCCTTGTTTACATTTCCCTGTTCTGCCTCTGTACACCGCAATCACGGGTTGCCGGCGGACATCGAGTCAGCGCGACCCATGGGCACGCTCCCGTGGTGCATACCCGCTAGCCTCCCTGCACCGACGTACACCTGTGGCGGTTTGCTCAGGAGAACCGATCTCCCACAGTATACTGACAGAGGCTGGTTGGCAAGAAGGTAACGTTCCATTTAAAATACATTCTAGATGCATAACAACAAAAGGTGTTCAGTGTCTGATTTCCTCTCTAAGGCCCCATTCATGCAGGCACTGAGTTCCGTACAGTATGAATGACTCATCTGTTTATGCAGCTGGAGCCGCCTAGAACTGCGTGCAGGCAGCTTATGGTACTAAATGGGTATGTAGCGGCTGTATGGGTACAACCTGTCAAATTTGGACTTGTGTCTTTACTGTGTCTTCATTCAGTAACAGGCTGGCTGCATGCAGCCCCAGGTGGCTCCAGCCACATACACAAACTACTTATTCTTGCTGTACAGGCCTTAGCACCTGTATAAATGAGGCCCTAAGCAGCCACAGCCTGACTAAAAGCCTGCCCTCTGCCAGCATCCTGCAAAGTTGGAACCTTGCGGTCTGTGGAGAAGCAGTGAATTATTTTTTACAATACACTCCCTACTGAGTCAGACCAATTGCCCTGTAATTGGCAAGCCTCATGCTACTTGCCAATTTGAGAGCTCTGGTACTGGCTCAGTAGGGGGCATGTCAGATCTCTGCAGACAAGCCAGTGCTTCCCCACAGAGAGCAAGAGTCCACAACATGCTGGCAGGGGACAGGCTTTTCTAGTTTGTGTTCTTTACAAATCAGCCACAACCTAAGACTTTGCATACCCTTTTTTTGTTTTGATGCACTCGGACTGTATTTAATTTATTTAAACTAAAAGTTCCATTGGGCTTTAAGGCTTCATGTGCACGGGACGTTTCTCAACCTCTCCTGAACGCTGGAACATCACAGCTAGTAATCCACGTTTAAAAACGCATGTTTAGCAGTGTTTACAAGCCGCATTCAGAAGCGTTTACTAAGGCTTCATGCACACGAGATGCCTGTGCAAACTCTGCTGAACACTTGTTTTTAAAAGCTGAAACCGGCGTTTAGAAACGCCCGTTTTGCCGCATTTGCATGCCGCGTTTTACCGCATTTGCATCTAGAAGCGTCTGCAGAGCAGAGAATGACATTTTGCGACCCAACTTTGGGGCCCCGTATCTCAGGGCCACTTGGTGCTAGGAACCCCACATTTGGTGTGCTAACACAGTGGAACCAACACTACAAAATATCCAAATTTGGGGTTCCTAGCACCAAGTGGCCCCCAGATAGTGGCCCTAAAGTCTGTCGCAAAATGTCATTCTCTGCTGCAGAAAAGTGCTTGACATTTTGCGACCTGAATTTGGGGCCCCGTGTCTCGGGGCCACTTGGTGCTAGGGAACCCCAAATTTGGATATGGCTAGTTCCACTGTGTTTGCACACCAAATGTGGGGTTCCTAGCACCAAGTGACCCCGAGATACGGGGCCCCAAAATCAGAGAATGACATTTTGCGACCCAAATTTGGGGCCCCATATCTCGGGGCCACTTGGTGCTAGGAACCCTTGCTTCTAGAAGCAAACGTGGTTAAACGCGGCTAAACTGGCGTTTTAAACGCCGGTTTCAAGGTGTCAAAAGAATTCGTTCAGAGGACTTTGCCTCAGCGTCCCGTGTACATGGGGCCTTAGGCTTCATGTACACTGCTGCTGGCAAACGGACGTTCAGGAGCAGTTGGGCATTTTTTTTCAGCTGTCCCTGAACTCTTCTCTGTTATCTTATCAGTACATGTACACAGGGTTGTTTATAGGCAGTTGAGTTTAGAAGCATTTTTTGGAACGCAAAAAAAATGGGTTCAGACGGATGTTCAGAGGCATTTGAAATGCCAAATGCCTGTAACTGCTTGTAAACGCGGTAACTCGCATTTAGCAGCGTTTCTTTTACAGACGTTTTTCATTTTAATAACAACAAAACGCTTCTAGACGCAAACGCTACTAAACAAGTTTTTATACGTTTGTTTCTAACTGTCAAGTTAAATCGTTCAGGAGAGGTTAAAAAACGTCCCGTGTACACGTAGCCTAATACTTTTTCATATAGATTAGATTCAGTTATATTTCAGTTACAGAGCAGCAGGTAATATCTTGAAACCATTTTTTCTTTTGCATAGTCAAAAACATGTTATCCTTCCGTTTCTGATAAGGGATCATCCTGTGCTTTCTGTTAAATACATTTTCATAAATACGTCCTCTTTTTTTGACACCCTGGTGCTGGTTGTACAGAAGCCGTTCTACTGATAAACTTCTGTGTAGCCAGCCAGTCTGATTTTTCACGATCAATTAATGCTGCTAGCTTTAGCTATCCTTGTACAGTGAGAGGAAAAAAGTATTTGATCCCCTGCTGATTTTGGACGTTTGCCTACTGACAAAGAAATAATCAGCCTATAATTTTATTGGTAGGTTTATTTTAACAGTGAGAGACAGAATAACAAATATTTCCAGAAAAACGCATTTCAAAGAAGTTCTAAATTGATTTGTATTTTAATGAGTGAAATTAGTATTTGACCCCTTCGCAAAACATGACTTTAGTACTTTGTTGGCAATAAGAGGTCAGACTTTTCTTGTAGTTGGCCACCAGGTTTGCACACATCTAAGGAGGGAACTTGTCCCACTTCTCTTTGCAGATCCTCTCCAAGTTATTAAGGTTTCAAGGCTGAGGTTTAGTAACTCGAACCTTCAGCTCCCTCCACTTATTTTTTATGGGATTAAGGTCTAGAGACTGGCTAGGCCACTCCAGGACCTTAATGTTGTTCTTGAGCCACTCCTTTGTTGCCTTGACTGTGTGTTTTAGGTCATTGTCATGCTGGAATACCCTACCATGACCCATTTTCAATGCCCTGGCTGAGGGACGGAGGTTCTTACCCAAGATATGATGGTACATGTCCCTGTCCACCGTCTCTTTGATGCGGTAAAGTTGACCTGTCCCCTTAGCAGAAAAGCTCCCCTAAAGCATAATGTTTCCACCTCCCATGTTTGACGGTGGGGATGGTGTTCTTGGGATCATAGGCAGCATTCCTCTTCCTCCTCCAAACACGGCGAGTTGAGTTAATGCCAAAGAGCTTGATTTTGGTCTCATCTGACCACAGCACTTTCACCCAGTTCTCCTCTGAATCATTCAGATGTTCATTAGCAAACTTCAGAAGGGCCTGTACATGTTCTTTCTTGAGCAGGGGGACCTTGCGGGCGCTGCAGAATTTCAGTCCTTCACGGCGTAGTGTTACCAATTGGTTTTTTGGTGAATATGGTCCCAGCTGCCTTGAGATCATTGACAAGATTCTGCCGTGCAGTTCTAGGCTGATTCTTCACTGTTCTCATGATCATTGAACCTCCACAAGGTGAGATCTTGCATGGAGCCCCAGACCGAGAAAGATTGACAGTTATTTTGTGTTTCTTCTATTTGCGTTTAATCTCCCCAAATGTTGTCCCCCTCTCACCAAGCTGCTTCGCGATGGTCTTGTAGCCCATTCCAGCATTGTGTAGGTCTACAATCTTGTCCCTGTTCTTGGACAGCTCTTTGGTCTTGGCCATGGTGGAGAGATTGGAATCTGATTGCTTCTGTGGACAGGTGTTTTATACAGGTACCAAGCTGAGATTGGGAGCACTCCCTTTTAAGAGAGTGCTCCTAATCTCAGCTTGTTACCTGTATAGAAGACACTTGGGAGCCAGAAATCTTGCTGATAGGGGATCAAATACTTATTTCACTCATTTAAAATGCAAATCAATTCATAACTTTTTTGAAATGTGTTTTTCTGGATATTTTTGTTGTATCTCTCTCTCGCTGTTAAAATAAACCTACCTTAAAAATTATAGACTGATCTTTCTTTTGTCAGTGGGCAAACATACAAAATCAGCAGGGGATCAAATACTTTTTCCCTCACTGTATTCTGACGGTGGTAAAGGCTCCCCACTGTCAGAACACAATAGCAAAGCAGGGGGGGGGGGGGGGGGGATTTCCCTGTCCACATCAAATGTGTGGATGGTTGAATAAAAAGAAAAGCTGCAAGCATCCTTTATGTGCAAAAACAAACTTCTCCCAACAAAGACCCCTTTTTGATTGATTGGAGACAATTTTCGCATTGAACGGAAAAGCAGAAGCCAACTAATGTGGATATTTCTGTATTTTCCCCTCCTGCCCATAATGCCTCACTGATTATATGTTGGGGTGTTTGCTTTTTAAAATGGGGTCATTTTGTGTGTGTTTCCTTTTGTCCTGGTGCTCCAGGGCCTTCAAAATTGTAATAGGTTGTCAGGAAATTCTATGTGTCATTTATGCTCCTAGAACGCCTGATGGTGCTCCCTGTATGTTGGGCCTCTGTATGTGGCTAGGCTGTGTAAAAGTCTCACACGGGTGGTATCGCAATACTCAGGAGGAGTAGCAGAATGTGTTTTGGGGTGTAGTTGCAAGTATGCTTATTAGAGCTGCACGATTAATCGTCAAGAATCGTTATCACGATCTAGACTAAAGTGTTTCGCAATTTATTCTATGTAAAGAATTCTCTCTGCTCTTCTGAAACCACAGTCATAAAAAGAAAGGAAGAGAAATACCGGGCAGTCTGCCAAGAATCAAAACATTCTTTATCAGTTGAACGTAAGTGTAAACATTGTAACAATTTGTCAATAGAATAGACTTTGTGTGTAAGGCTGGCCATACATGGTCAAATTTCGAAAGAATTTTCTTTTGAAAAATCAGAAAATTTGTGCGTTAAGTAAGTGATCCAATGGTGCCACCATTGATTTTGAAATTCGGCCAACCAAGCCTTCAATTTCACCTCCTGTTGCTACAGAAAAGGATTTTCGTGGCTGGGAATCTTCTTCTTTTCTTTCCAGGAATTTTCTTTTCTTGCACATGCGCATTTCTTTTTCAATTACATTTCTCGCACAATTCTTCCATCATTGATTAGAAAATCGTTCATTTTTCAAAAAATTTCCAACGTGTCCGATTAATCAAATTTGATTGCCGCACGAAAATCGGCTGTTGCTGCAGCCTACTAATGGTGCGAAATACTAACTAAAATTCTTAGATAAGATTTTTGAAAGAAAATTCTTTTGAAATTCGACCTATGTAAGGCCTGCCTAAGTGAAAAAAGTTTAACCACTTACCTTTTTCTGACATTTGTTGGTTTCAAGTTAAAATCATTTTTTTTTGTGCTAGAAAATTACTTAAAACCCCAAAACATTATATATATATATATATATATTTTTAGTAGACACCCTAGAGAATAAAATGGTAGTTTTTGCAATATTTTTTGTCACACTGTATTTGTGCAGCGGTTTTTCCAATGCCATTTCTTTTGGAAAAAATTACTTTAATGAATTAAAAAAAAAAAGAAAAAAACTAACCAGTAACATTAGCCCGTTAAGGTTTTTTTTTTTTGTATAATGTGAATGATTTTACATCGCGAGAATCGTGATCTTTTTATTCTAAGCAAAATAAAAAGTGATTCTCGTTTCGGTCAGAATCGTGCAGCTCTAATGCTTATGCAGTGTGTGAGAAATAACTTCGTAATATGACAATTTTGTGAAAAAAAATAAATAAAAAAAATCTTTATTTTGCAAAGAATTGTGGGAAACAATTACAACTTTAAAAAACTCACCATGCCTCTTACTAAATACCTTGGATTGTCTACTTTCCAAAAAGGGGTAATTTGGGGGGGGGGGTATTTGTACTTTCCTGGCTTGTTAGTGTCTCAAGAAATTATTATTTCATTTACATTGTTATGGGTGGAGTCTGTGATGGGGGGGAATCTGTGAATCCGTGATGGGGGGGTTGTCTGTTATGGGATGGGCATTTTGATGGGGGGAATCTGTGATGGAGGGCTTTGTGATTGGGGGGGGGGATCTTAGATGGAGGGCTTTGTGATTGGGGGGGGGGATCTTAGATGGAGGGCTTTGTGATGGGGGTGTCTGATATTTTTTTCAAACTATAGTCCGGCCCCCCAACAGTCTGAGGGACCGTGAACTAGCCCCCTGTTCAAAAAGTTTGAAGACCCCTGCTCTATAACTTTCACAAAGACCAAATAATATATACTTATTGGTTATTTTTTACCAACGATATGTAGCAGTAAAACTTTTAGCCAAAATTTATGAAGAAAAACTACTAATTTGCAAAAAATTTTTACAAAAAAAAAAAAAAAAAACAAATTTTTTATTTATAGTGCAAAAAATTAAAAAAAACAGTGGTGATTAAATACCACCAAAAAAAGCTCTATTTGTGTGAAAAAAGGGACAACAATTTTATATGGGTACAGTGTTGCATGACTGAGTAATTGTCATTCAAAGTGTGAGAATTGGCCTGATTAGGTAGGGGGGTACAAGCAGATAGTGGGCAAATGGTTAAACAAGCTGCTAGCAGCAAAATAAGTTCCCAAAAAAGCGATTTGATCTGGGATAAATGCTATAGCATTTAATGATGCTGTATATAAGACACACCAGTTCCACAAATGACTATCATTTATTAAGTGGAAGTAAAACATGATGAAAAGCTTGACTCAATTCAAGTGTCAGAGATACGCAACCAACAGTAGCAACTGCTTACTTGAATCCACTGGGAAGGGTCGGATGTGTCTGAATGATGGCGGCCTTGATGTTACTGTAAGCCCGTTAAGCTGATTGACAATCGCCCAGAGCCTGGGAGGAAGCTGATGAACCGCCTTGACACTGATGGAACTAGGACCGGGTGAATGATGACAACCTCAGACATGGCTTGACAAAGTGCAGGCGTGCGAAACATGTCATCATTGTGATGGGACCTTTGGGTACAGCTGGTGTGTCTTTTATATACAGCATCATTACATGCTTTACCTCACTTGAGACATTTACTCCGGATCCCAACGCTTTTTTGGGAACTTATTTTGCTGCTTGGTTTTTATACTACTTCCCCCCAGGAGCATTCCCTAGCGGCTGCGATCCATGGGGCTGATATCCATTGCTTTTCAACATCATCTGTTGCTCTTCAGCAGGTGCCTGACAGGGTGGATTTGATTTAAATCAGTTCGATTTAAATCACTAGTAAGAATGCTTGATATAAATCAACTCGATTTTAATCATAACTTTTAAAGAGCCACTGTCATTTCTGTCCCACAGCGACTCGCTGTTGACTCACCGACCATCCCATTCACTTTAACGGGACGGCTGGTGATGCGGCAGTGACAAAAGTTGAGGGACATGGCGGCAGCAGGTGAGTGGATGCCCACTAACAGGCACTGCCATGATGGATCTGAAAAGGTTAAGACTCATTCTTGCTGGTAGTTAGAATCTTTAATTCTTGCAAACAAAATTAAGGTTTCCTATTTAGGATAATAAGCTGTCAGGTTAGAAAAACAGCGATATCGGAACCGATTCAATCATACAGTTTGTAGTGTACATAGATTTTCAAAACAATTGGATAAAGGAATATTCCTGAAATGTGGTTTATCTCATGGTTACTGTGCAATTGTGTGATTGCATCAATGCAATGCATGTTATCTCTGCTTGCAGAGCTTGGATTCATTGAATGAGTTTACAAAAAATGTAAATATTGCAGAATATACAGCCTCATTCGGCTCCATTTCATGCTGAATAAACTAAGTTATTAATGGATCTTAAATATTAAACTATCTTTAGATAGATTTTTACTCCAAAAGCCTTTTATTAAAATAAATCTGATAAAAATCCAAAAAAAAAAATCGATTTTTTTTTAAATCTGATTTTTTTTTTTTTTTTTTAAAGGCATTGATTTATATCCACCCTGGTGCCTGATCATCTTTTGTGGTTTCTCTAAACAAGCTGCTAGCAGACTTCTGCAGGCTTTCAGCAAACTTCAAGAAGTTCTGAAGCCTGCTAGCAGCTTGTTTAATGTGGCAACCAACACTCCTATTAGGATCTGTGTTCAATATTTACAAACTGGAGCTGAATGGTACTTTAAAAGCTTCAGCAATGCTTGCTGAAAGCTCTGAAAATGCTTTGTCAAAGTATGCTGTTCACAGAAACTGAAGCCTGTATAAAACAGGCCGGAGGGGGAGTATGTGAGACAAAAATGAAGGAAGATTTGGTTCGGTAAGGGAAGTTTTTTGTTTACTTTATGGGGCTTGTGCATCACTTAGTAACTGGATATGGGACTTGTTTCTACTGTCATGCAGAGCAGAAAGGGAGAGGATGGAATCACTGATTGAACACCCATGCGATCCGATTCTGGTGCGGAACAAAAAATGGGTCCTGTGCAAGTTTGGTCCAAATGCGATGCAAATTCAGCCATACAAGCTGTATGGCTGAGTTAGCATCGCACATACATCGCATGTGATCTGCACAGCAGTGCGGTGCGAATCACATGTCTGACATCGCAGCAGTGGGAACACAGCCTCCAAGCTGCTGCCAAACTACAAAACCACTCACATGTTCACAACTGTTTTTCGATTAAACTGACATAAACCTTGATAGTTCAATATGATGAAAAAGGTATGAGAAGACATTTTGATGTGTTCTGGAAATTTTATAGATGGGCAAATCCTATCCTCCTATTGATTAGTGGTTACAAATTAATTACTAAACAGTAGGGAACAGACACAAAATATAAACTCAGCATCTTTCCAAAATAACTGTTTTGTTTATTTGGCACAATTGAAGTTTTTTTTTTTTTTTTGTACACATGATTCTATGAGGAAGTGAGCTGTCATCTAGATAGGGGGAGGCCCATAGACGTGGTGTATCTGGATTTTGCAAAGGCATTCGATACAGTTCCCCATAAACGCTTAATCTACAAGCTGATGTCTGATCGCATAGACCATAGGGTAAGTACCTGGATAGAAAACTGGTTACAGGGGCATGTCCAGAGGGTGGGGATAAATAATGTATACTCAGACTGGTCTGGAGTGGTAAGTGGGGTACCCCAAGGCTCTGTCTTGGGACCAATACTGTTTAATTTATTCATAAATGATATAGAAGATGGGATAAATGGCTCAATCTCAGTTTTTGCGGCCAACACAAAAATAAGCAGGGCAATAACTTCACATCAGGACATAGAAATTTTACAGAAAGAATTGAACAAAATAATGGAGTGGTTTAATGTTTAGAAATATAAGGCAATGCACTTGGGGGCTAAAAACATAAACATAAACTACTCACTAAGGGGAGAGCCTCTGGGGGAAATCAAGGATGGAGAAAGACATTAAACACAATAAAGACCTATAAAAGCGCTGTGTGACTGGGATATATGTTTGCAAGCAGCCACAGAGAGATCGCACAGCCCTTGCAGCACTGAGTAATCTTTGTTTATTCAAAATAGTAAATCAGGGCTGTGTGATAAAGTTGCCGATTCCATGTACTGTATGTTTACTAACAGCCAGCAGCTTTATCACACAGCCCTGCAGTGCTTATTGTTCATTCATATTGCTAAAATACAGCTTAAAGAGGGGACAGGAGGCTCATTTCTGGCTGTACCCTCCCCCTCCCCACAGCAATGCCCATAAATTGGGTTTGGGACTAGGGTGGAGCTACAGCCAGTATCAACAAAAATAAAGAGCTGCTTTTAATCTGATGATTCATTTTATTTCTTGATGAGAGTTCTTTTGTTAAGCTGATTACTCTTATTGACAAAATATATAAATACAGCGCTCACAAACAGAGACCCATAATAGGTGACAAAAACATGTAGTCCATATAAAAAAAGTGTTTCATAACTAAATACAGTCCATATAAAAAAAATTAAAAAAAAGGTGCTTCGCAACTAATGTGCGAAATCGCAGGGAATGCGCTCAGGAACAGAGACCCATAGTAGGTGACAAAAACATATAGTCCAGTGGTCATCAACCCTGTCCTCAGGGCCCACTAACAGGCCAGGTTTTATGTATTACTTTGGGGAGATGCAAACTAGAATACTGCAATCACTGAGCAGCAAATGATATCATCTGTGATGTGTTTCAGTTATCTTGCAAGCCTGGCCTGTTAGCGGGCCCTGAGGACAGGGTTGATGACCACTGATATAGTCCATATAAAAAAGTGTTCCACAGCTAAATACAGTCCATATAAAACTAAAAAGGTGCTTCACTTATGTGTGAAATTGCAGGGAATGCTACACATCTGGTATGCAAAAAGTGCAGAGAAACATGTTGCAGAAAAATATTTTCAGGCGTACCAAGGCACCCCCACATGCGTCCCCACTCACCAAATCACAATGACACCCAGCTTTTCAGTCTGGGAGTCAATAAGGCTTATAGGGCGTACACACGGTCGGACTTTGTTCGGACATTCCGACAACAAAATCCTAGGATTTTTTCCGACGGATGTTGGCTCAAACTTGTTTTGTCTACACACGGTCGCACAAAGTTGTCGGAAAATCCGATCGTTCTAAACGCGGTGACGTAAAACACGTACATCGGGACTATAAACGGGGCAGTGGCCAATAGCTTTCATCTCTTTATTTATTCTGAGCATGCGTGGCACTTTGTCCGTCGGATTTGTGTACACACGATCGGAATTTCCGACAACGGATTTTGTTGTCGGAAAATTTTATCTCCTGCTCTCCAACTTTGTGTGTCGGAAAATCCGATGGAAAATGTCCGATGGAGCCCACACATGGTCGGAATTTCCGACAACACGCTCCGATCAGACATTTTCCATCGGAAAATCCGACCGTGTGTACGGGGCATTAGAGCGATATCCAGAGGATGTCACAGGATGGCAGGTTCACTGATGAGACCAATAGTCAAGTATGCTAAGAAAGCAAATTTATTGCGCTAAAAAGGTATACTTACAAAAGTAAGTTTAAAAACAGGCATTGAAATTGTAAGAAGATGCAGAAACACCATTGGGGGCGTTCCTATCAGACCGGAAGTGATGTCAGTGCCAGAAGCGAGTCACGTCAATGCATTTCGCCCTCCCACAAGGCGTCATCAAAAGACGTGATGATGCCCTGTGGCGTATATTGATTGGTTTGCGCAAAAGTTATAGCGTCTACAAAATAGGGGATAGATTTATGGCATTTTTATATATTTTTCTCCCTTCGCCTTTCAGGACAGCACCTTGGAGAGAGCGTAGCTCCACCTCTTAGACAGGAAACACTGCGTGACAACGCCCCTTTAAAAAGCAGCTGCTTCCACCATGCCGTCAGTTTTAGTGTTTCCTCCGCCATGGTGGAAGCACTGCTTGGGGAACCAGAGGGGCTGCGCTCTCTCCAAGGAGAGGGTTTTGGCAGGACCTCCACGTTTGGGTACTCAGACCAGCCCAGCTCCTTCCCGTACGCGAGGAGGGTGCTCCGGTGTCCCTTCCTTCTCCGGCTCACAGGAGTAATGGTCTGCCGGAAGTTTTCCACCTGGGGTGTTCGGGGGGCCGCGGTTGTGCTCAGTAAGAGCGTCCATGCCAGGCCTCTGCATGGCGGTGCCGAATCCCGGACAGCAGGTGATGTCAGTTCCGGTGGGCGGATACTTCCGGCGGGGCGTAGCAGCGATTGGTTCCTGCTGCTGGAACGCAGGAGGAAGGGGCGGGTCCCCTGGCCGGGACTTCCTTTTGTTTGGCACATGGAGCCTAGTACACAGTGCAGCAGCTGCGGATTGCACTATGGAGACAGCGGAATCGTCAGCAGCAATGGCGGATGCAGGCGCCCAGGTTCCCGGCCAGGCCCAGGTAGGAGAGGTGCGGTGGCACCTCTTTCCTTTTATATCACTGGGTGTTTTATCTTTGATGTGGTTATTCAAAACCTGCTGCTGTCTGCTATGGGGTAACAGTTTCCATTAGCAGTTCAGCAAAGGAGTGAGACTCTGGGCACTTAGGGTGTTGGCTGGAGGTACTACTTTTCTCTGAAGCCTTAAGCTGGCCATACACCATACAATTTTCCTGTTCAATTTTCTTTAGATTTACCTTCAACTATGTAGTACAAGGGCCTGCCTGATTGCATCCAAATTGAAAGTGTTTAGGTTTGACCTCCTATTATATGGTTTTGGTAAATCTAAAGGAAAGTTGAACAGGAAAATTGAATAGTGTATGGCCAGCCTTAGTTCTAAAGGACCTGGCTTTTTCTTGTTTCTCTGTTTCAGAAAGCTTCTGCCAAATCCGAGAGAACAGGGAGTAAGTGCCCCTCATGCAAAAATCCTTTAAGGGACTCTTGGCCCAAACCACTGTGCAAATCCTGCATTGTGGATTTAGTAAAAGAAGAATCCTCACAAGAGTGCAAAGAACTCTTATCTTCTGTGAGGAAGGAGTTGGCAGAGGCCCTAGGGACAGTGCGTTCCCTTGTAAAGCACGGCCAGAGTTCCAGCCAAGAGCAGAGTTCTCACTCCAGTTTCCCTCAGTCCACTTCCAGACAGGTGGAAAGTGAGTCGGAGGAGGAAAGGGAAAGCATTCCACCCTCAACCATTGATTCTGAGGAGGAGGTGGAAGAAGAGTCAAGATCATCTAGATATAAGCTGTCACTTGAGGAGGTGGATGAATTACTCAAGGCAATTTATACTACCCTGGAGATCCAGGAAGAAAAAGCTCAGCTGTCCGTGCATGACAAGATGTACCTGGGGCTGGAGGAAATTAAACACAGGGTGTTCCCTGTGCATAAAGTGTTAACAGACACTATTAAAAAGGAATGGAAGAATCCAGAGAGAGGACAGTTTTTTTCTAAAACCCTCAAAAGGAGGTTTCCTTTTGAGGAGAATGAGGAACTATTGTGGAATAAAAAACCAAAAATAGACGCTGCCTTTTCTCAAGTATCTAGGAAGACTGATTTAGCTTTTGAGGACATGGGTATTCTCAAAGATGCTATGGATAAGAGGGCAGATGGGCTACTGAAGAAAGCCTGGGACTCATCTCTAGCTAATCTTAAGCCAGCAATGGCGGCTACGGTTGTGGCTAGAAATCTGGAGTGCTGGTTAGAGCAACTTAAAAATCATGTTGTGGCAGGTACCTCCAGAAAAGACTTATTGGAGTCCTTCCCTACCCTGCTTAAGGCAGTAAAATATATGGCAGATGCCTCTGCAGAATCTATCAGGATGTCAGCCAGGTCCTCTGCGCTTGTTAACTCAGCAAGAAGAGCACTCTGACTAAAAACCTGGTCAGGGGATTCAGCTTCTAAAGTAAAACTGTGCGGAATTCCCTTTTCAGGAGACCTGATGTTTGGGCCAGAACTAGAGACTGTCTTTGACAGGACAGCAGACAAGAAGAAAGCTTTCCCACAGAAGAAGAAAACGGTACAGCAGAGGAAAAATGTTCGTCCTTTTCGACAAACCGATAAGGAAAAGGACCACACACAGAAGAGACCCTTGTCTTCTCAGAGAGATAGAGGTGGGGTACTCTTTAGAACCCCAGAACAAACCCCTAAAAGACAATGACCATCTAGTAGGGGGGAAACTACAGGACTTCTTACCAATCTGGGAAAAAACAACAAAGAGTCCTTTTGTTCTGGGGTTAATCAAAAAGGGTTATCAATTGGAATTCTCACAAAGCCCCCCAAGTCGGTTTTACATCACAAACCTGCCAAAGGATCGAGAAAAGGCTCTGGCCATGAAGTCTCTGTTACAGGAACTGATGCAACAGAAGGTAATTTCCCAGGTTCCGAAAGATCAAGAGGGGAAGGGGTTTTACTCCCACATTTTTCTGGTCAAAAAGCCATCAGGAAAGTTCCGCCTGATTCTCAATTTAAAGGTTCTAAATCGATCCATAAAATACAAAAAATTCAGGATGGATACGATTTTTTCAGTAAGGAACTTGCTAACCCCCAAATGTCATATGGCTTCCATCGATTTGAGAGATGCCTATCTCCATATACCAATGGCGCCCCCATCACAAAGGTTCCTGCGTCTTGCAGTCAATCTGGGGGGGAGGGGAGATTTGGCACCTGCAGTTTCTGGCTCTTCTCCCAGGGTATTCACAAAAGTGATGGCGGAATCTTTGGAGCCCCTGAGACTGAAGGGGATTTCAATAGTACCCTATTTGGACGACCTGCTACTGTTTGCAGACTCAAGGGGTCAAGTAGAGGTCAACCTACAGACAGTTCAAACAAGAGAGTTAAAGGCTGTTCACTTAAGCCTCCTCTCCCTCCAGGAATTTCTAGTGAATCAACATGTCCAAATATTGTCAGACAATATGACGACAGTATTATATTTAACAAAGCAAGGGGGCACAAAAAGCAAAACCCTAATGGGTCTAGCGCATCAGATCCTAAGATGGGCAGAGAACAATGTGGCCTCTCTATCAGCAGTCCATCTAAAGGGGACGGAAAACACCTTAGCAGATCTCCTCAGCAGGAAAGAAATAAGGGAAGCAGAGTGGTCTCTCAATCAGGAATTATTCGAAACGATTTCCAAGAGTTGGGGTTATCCCCAAGTGGACCTCTTTGCAAAACAGGAAAATGCAAAAATACCAGTCTTCTTCTCTCTTCAGAGACAGGATCAAGCTCTCGGAGTAGATGCGTTAGCTCACAAATGGGACTTCCATCTGTCCTACGCTTTTCCCCCATTCCAACTGATACCAAAGGTGTTAGCCAAATTTCAGATTGGAGTCCACGGAGCTAATATTAATAGCTCCTTATTGGCCAAAAAGACCCTGGTTTTCAACCTTGATGAACCTCTCAGTGAAACCTGCTTGGAGATTACCAATCAGGACAGACCTGTTGAGTCAGGGCCAAATTCTCCATCCAGATCCAGCTTACCTCAAACTAACAGCTTGGTTTCTGAAGAACAAATCTTAAGACGGAAGGGTTTATCAGAGAAGCTTATTTCTACCCTTCTTGCAAGTAGAAAAAAAGTGACGAGAGACATTTACTTTAAAGTCTGGAAGATCTATAATTCTTGGTGTTCCAGTAAAAACTTTGATTTTCGTACCACATTTTCAGTTTTGGAATTTCTTCAAGAGGGATTGGAGAAGGGGTTAGCAGCAAGTACGCTCAAGACGCAGGTAGCTGCTTTATCAGTTTTTTTGGAAAGAACCCTGTCAGGGGAACCTTTTAATAATCAGAATTTTTAGGGCAATGGCAAAAATAAAGCCTAGTCCTGTTGTTAGTTTTCCCAAATGGGATTTATCTTTAGTTCTTCAGGGACTAACTATGGCACCGTTTGAACCCATAGAAGAAGCATCATTACGTTTCTTGATGTTAAAGACTATTTTACTGGTAGCAGTAACTTCCGCACGTAGAATTAGTGAGTTACAAGCCCTTTCAATTAAGGAGCCCTTCATGAGATGTCTACAGGATAGGGTAGTCTTAAGGACGGATCCAGCATTTCTACCAAAGGTGGCTTCAGTTTTTCACCGTACACAGGAAATCATTCTCCCTACTTTTTGTCCTTTACCTTCGGGAGCAGGAGAAGAAGCTTTCCATACCCTTGATGTCAGGAGGTGTCTGCTTAAATATCTGGAAAGAACAAAGGAAATCAGAAAGTCATCCTCGCTCTTTGTTTTAATGGAAGGTACTCACAAAGGAGGTAAAGCTTCCAAAAGCACCCTTGGAAGATGGTTAAAACAGGCCATCAAAGAGGCATACATATCTTTTGGGTCTGGAACCTCCGGAAGGGGTATTACCTCATTCTACTCGAGCAGTGGCGGCATCATGGGCAGAAAGGGCTGGGGCATCTCCTGAGCAAATCTGCAAGGCTGCCACATGGTCCAGTTTTTCGACCTTCATAAGGCACTACCGCTTGGATCTACTATCAGCCTCGGACCAATCATTTGGTAGGAAGGTTTTGCAGGCAGTAGTCCCACCCTGAAGTAAGTTTCTCGGTTATCCTCTCCAAGGTGCTGTCCTGAAAGGCGAAGGGAGAAAACCTTAGTTAGACTTACCGGTGACGGTATTTCTACGAACCTTTCAGGACAGCAGCCTACTTCCCTCCCTTGGTTATCATATGTAAAGTATAATTATAGGACCTGGTAATTGTCTGATTATATTTTCCAGCATGTCGGAGGATTTCTCGGTAACAACTGAAGGCATGGTGGAAGCAGCTGCTTTTTAAAGGGGCGTTGTCACGCAGTGTTTCCTGTCTAAGAGGTGGAGCTACGCTCTCTCCAAGGTGCTGTCCTGAAAGGCTCGTAGAAATACCGTCACCGGTAAGTCTAACTAAGGTGTTTTTTTTTTTGTTTTTTTTTATACTAGTAATGATGGCGATCTGCGATTTATTTATTTTTTTTATCGGGACTGCGACATGGTGGACACATCAGACATTTTTTGACACATTTTTGAAACCATTGACAATTTTTACAGCGATCAGTGCTATAAAAATGCACTGATTACTGTGTAAATGTCACTGGCAGGAAAGGGGTTAACACTAGGGGGCGATCAAGGTGTTAACTGTGTGTTTCTTACTGTGGGGGGGATGGGACTGTCTAGGAGGAGAGAGAGAGATCAGTGTTCATACATAGTATGAACACGCCATCTGTTTCCTCTCCCCTGAAAGAACTGGGATCTGTGGGTTTACACCCACAGATCCTGGTTCTCGCTCTGTCACGATCGATCGCGGGAGCCTGGCGGTCATTGCGCCCTCCGGCACTCGCATCGGTCGCGGGCGTGCCCGCAGTTAAACACCGCTGTGTAAAAGTTACTAGTGCTGTGATGATCACGTGTGTGTGTGGTTTTTTTTTTTGTTTGTTTTTTTAATGATAATGTCATGTATTACCGTAATAATTAATGCATAATAATGATTTAGCTGCAAGAGTGCAACAGTGCCTGTTTTACTTCCTGCAAGGGGCAGTGATGAATGGTTGCCTTTCCCTACCTTGTCACTCTTTTGACAGCAGTCTCTCTTATATACAGGATTAAAAGCTATTGGGAACTAAACAATTTGTCACCCACATGAGAGCAGTGTAGCTAAAAATAAATGCGCCAATAAGTTCTTCAGCCCTCTGCTCTCCGTTAATTACACCATGATTGGCAGCAGAAATCTTGTGTGCACAGTCGGGGGAAAAAAAATAAATCCATGTCTTTTCTAAAATGCTATGATGGCTTTATAGAACCAGAGCAAATTTTATTTAGTTGAAACTGTTATACACTTAGGAGTTTTTCATACACCACAAAAATCAGTCAAATTTAAATTGAGAGATTTTCCATTTTAGCTGAAATGCAAGATACCCTTTTTACTAAGGGAGTTCTACTCAGTGGCGGAGTTTGAATGGACCATTTTACTCTGTTTAGAAGTAGTTGGTAAGTTTTAAACCTTTAGTACTCTGCATCTCCAGCCTTGGAAACCCAGACACATAGATTTTGCAGCATCTGATAGTCTGGCTGCTTAGGGGTCAGGGATGACTGCTTCAGACTTTCTCAATACATTGCAACCAAAAGTCATATGACTGCTATGTCATTTTACCGTGTTCTCAGTCAGAGATCAACTCCGTGCCACTAATCATAACATATAAAAAAAAAACCTGAATCCTCTGTACAATGCTATGCACCCTTGCTAGCAAACTTTGCATAAAAAGGGATTTTTGGTTCTAATACATTGCAATATACGTTTAAGCTGGCCAGTTGCATCAAAGTAATCCCTCTCTGGCCAGTCCCTACTCTGCTCTGCAAAATACTTGCTTATAGCATGATTTAGTGGATACAGTGCCAATATGGAGCAAACACACAGTTGTAAGAGAACTACAGGTTCAGGTCTGGCCACTGACCTGCAATATAAGATATACCAGAGCAACAGGTATATCATCTTTCTAATCTTAACACATGACTTTTTTTTTTTGTTTTTTTTCTTTGCGCAAGTTACCACAACACCATTATCCCGTAGTTTTTAAGCTCAAAGATACAACTATGTTGGTGTCCCTTGTTAATTTTACATTGTATTTTTTAAAATGTAACTGCCTACTCCCAAACTGTCATTTTAACCACTTACGGACCGCCACACGCTGATATACATCTTAAGTTTGAAGAGGAAAATCGTTATTATGGCAGCAGCTAGCTGCCATAACCCCGGTATCCTCTTCTTTGGCCGGCGTTCCGCTTTCCGATAAGGGTGGTCTCTGCAGCGGATTCGCCACAAGATCACTTTTATCGGCGGCGGGAGAGGGGCCCCCCCTCCCGCCGCACCCAGGTGCCCTCCGCCGTGTCGGAGGCGATCAGATCTTCACTCTTGCTGGGTATGGAGACGAGAGAGGGGAAGATGGCCCCACCCGTCTTCATAACATTGCAGGGTGGAAGCGACATCAAAACGTCACTTCCGCCCATAGCTCTTAACCACATGCCGACCAGCCGCCGCAGTTTTACTGCAGCAGAATGGCACAGCTGGGCGAAACAACGTTATGTAACGTCGCTTCGCCCTGTGGCCACTAGGGGGCGCAGGCTCCCGCGATCGCCGCTGAGACACGGAGAACCCGGAACTGTGTATGTAAACACACAGTTTCCGGTTCTCTGAGGGGAGAACTCAGATTGTCTGTTCATACAGCGTATGAACAGACGAGCTGTTCTCTTCCCTGCACAGTCTCATCCCCCCTTCAGTTAGAACACAAACTAGGACATGCTTAAAGCCTTCACTGCCCTCTAGTGTTAACCCCTTCACTGCCAGTGACATTTTTACAGTAATCAATGCATTTTTAATCGCACTGATCACTGTATTAATGCCAATGGTCCCAAAAATTTCAAAATTGTCCGACGTGTCCGCCATAATGTCGCAGTCACGATAAAAATTGCAGATCGCGCCATTACTAGTAAAAAAATTTAAAAAATGCTATAACTCTATCCCCTCTTTGGTAGACGCTATAACTTTTGCACAAACTAATCAATAGACGCTTATCGAGATATTATTATTATTTTTTTTTTTTTTTTTACCAAAAATAAGTAGAATACATATCGGCCTAAACTGAGGAAAAAAATTATATATTTTTGGGGGGTATTTACTATAGCAAAAAGTAAAAAATGCATTTTTTTCAAAATTGTCCCTTTTTTTTGGTTTATAGCGCAAAAAAGAAAAAATGCAGAGGTGATCAAATACCACCAAAAGAAAGCTCTATTTGTGGGAAAAAAAGGACGTCAATTTTGTTTGGGTGCAACATAGCACGACCGCGCAATTGTCAGTTAAAGCGACACAGTCCCGAATCGCAAAAAGTGCTCTGGTCAGGAAGGGGGTAAAATTTTTCCCGGGCTGAAGCGGTTTAAGGGCCATTTATTTTATTTATTTTTTTAATGACAAATTTATTTTTTATTTTTATTGCATTTTTGTGTAAATATGAGATCTGAGGTCTTTTTGATCTTTTTGGCCTGTCATGCTTTTTTTTTCTATTACAAGGGATGTTTACATTTAAAAAAAAAACAGTGTAAAAATAAAAGGTAAAATAAATAAAAAAAAACACACCCTGTCCCGCCAAGCTCGCGCGCAGAAGCGAACACATACGTGAGTAGCGTCCGCATATAAAAACTGTGTTTAAACCACACATGTGAGGTATCGCCGCGATCGGTAGAGCGAGAGCAATAATTCCAGCTCTAGATCTCCTCTGTAACTCAAAACTTGCAACCTGTAGAATTTTTTTAAACGTCACTTATGCAGATTTTGAAGGGTAAAAGTTTGTTGCCATTCCACGAGCGGGTGCAATTTTGAAGCGTGACATGTTGGGTATCAATTTACTCGGCATAACATTATCTTTCACAATATAAAAAAATAGGGCTAACTTTACTGTTGTCTTATTTTTTTATTTCAAAAAAGTGTATTTTTTCCAAAAAAAGTGCGCTTGTAAGACCGCTGCGCAAATACGGCGTGACAAAGTATTGCAACAACCGCCATTTTATTCTCTAGGGTGTTAGGGAAAAAAATGTATAATGTTTGGGGGTTCTAAGTCATTTTCTAGCAAAAAAAAATGATTTTTAACTTGTAAACAACACATCTCAAAAAGAGGCTTGGTCCTTAAGTGGTTAAGTAAAACACATAGCCAAGTATTCTTCTACACAATTTTTTTTATTGTGCAAAAACAAAAATAAAATTAGACATGCTATCTGCCAATAGAATTTAACCAAAACGTGCATTCTATGCATCGAAAAAGATAGAAAATATACCCAATAAAATAAAAGCCTCATGCTTGTGTCCTCCTCCTTAATATAGAGGGTCAACAATGCCAAGAGTTGGTGAAAGCAGGGGTCCGTCATCCGGAGATAATTCCAAAAATCGCCCTGGAGCTCTGTAGTAAAGGCATATGACATAATTGGTCACGATTAATAAAGCAACCAATTTTTGATTCAAGAAATTCTCCTCCTCCTGTTCCTGGACTGGACTTGGGTCAAACCAATAACTCCAAGACCAATAATAAATAACACGTTGTCTCCTCCGATTCTGCAGCATGGCTGGTTGGCGAACGGCTGTTCAAAAACTAAATGAAAAGCACAAATCAACACTCACCAAATTTCTATTAACATGAAATTAGCAGAAGGAGCCCAAAGGGTGGAGCATGACAATTTAACTTCCTCTTTATTGTCTCGTAGTACGTCTAGTTCGTCACTACGTTCGTGTTTGTTGGCTGACAATTGTGTGCCGTTTGTATGCAAGACAAGTTTTTGTCCAATGCCCTTCGGACAAAAGTCCAAGGCTTTGTCTGCGGAAAATCCGATAGTGTGTTCGAGGCTTTACTAGTAGCACAAGCTTTTGAAATAATTTGGTTCAATGATATGAATGTTGAGAACCTGGTCAGTCTTGTGACAATGTGTAAAGTTCAGAGGAAGTGTGATATTTTTCTTTCCTTGTTTTATTTTGTTGCTAAGTAGAAACCGTTTGTTCTTCAAATTTTCCATAAAATGAACCTGTCAGCTATTTTAAACTTTCCAAAGTCCTCCCTAAGGCCTCATGCACACATACGATTAGTGACAGTTGCGGCAAGAATCCACCTTATTCCTGTAGCTGGATTCAGAGGTAGATGTGGATAGATGAAGCTGCTCAGCCTTTACACAGCATAAAAGTGTCCCCAGGTGTCCACGGGTGTTCTCATGTGATCGCACACGTAGCAGTTACAGATTGATGATCACTCCTGAATGCAATTTGTGACTAATGCCTGATACACACGATGAGATTATCGGACGAATTAAAGTTTTGGGTTTTTTTTTTTTTTTTTTTCTTTTTTTTTGCATTCTAATCTCAGATCGAACCTGAAGAGTTTACTAAAGTCACAAAAATTCTTGTACAACAGAATAAATATTCGGAAGTGATATGTAGTGTAGTGCATTGGTATTGTATTTCCGAATGACAACTTTACTGATTAAACAAAATCGTACGATCTGGTATCGGTCATAAATGCTATGGACACAGTAATGAGCCTTGCTTCGTTCTTCGTAAATCATCACACATGTGAACGAGCCCTAAGAGTGTTAAATGAAGCCTGTACTGAGAGGCTGCCATTGCTGACCTCATTCTATGAGATGGAGCATTGCTTTATAACAGAAGATATTACCAAAAGCCCCAAATCAAGGAGCTCAGTCTCACCTTATATATATAAATGGGCAGAGTTCTTCAGATTATTGGTTTTGTTCCTTTTGACCATCTGTGCATCCAGAACCACTGGTATATAGCACAGATATAACCATTATTTTACAAAGCCTCCAGCTGTTTCAGGTGTCTTGGCCCTCATCAGTACAAGATCTGGCTTTACTGGCTCTATTGTATTGGGGAAGTGAGGATGCGTAATTACCTTCTGTTTTATAAGAAGGCAATGCTGTATCTCACAGTACTTCCGAAGTGTTTTTTTTTTTGGTTCCTTTACTACCTCAATGCAACCTTAAAGTGGTGTTCCGCCCAAAATTATACTTTTTAAATAAAAATACCTCTAATATACAAGCTTAATGTATTCTCGTAAAGTTAGTCTGTAAGCTAAGGTCTGTTTTGTTTATAGCAGTAGGTTGTTATTTTATAAACTTACAGCAGGCCGTGGCCATCTTAAGTGTGGGCATCTGAAGCCAGACTGTATTTCTTCCTGGATCTCATCCTTGCAGATCTCGCACATGCTCAGTGCAGCACAAGCAGTGTAATAGGTTTCAGGTCAGGTTTCCAAAGCAACGGCAGTGTCAGAGGAAGTTGCCGCCCCTTCCCAGAAGGCATTGCAAACAGGAAATGATGCGATGGGCCGCGGCCAGGGAGGAGGAAATGAAAAATGAATACAGCAGATATACAGTAAGTGCTGAGAAAAAAAAAATATCCAATTCGTTTACAGTGCACATTTTAGTGAGGGATGCTGAAGAGTTGTAAAAGTGGGTGGAACTCCACTTTAATGGTTATAATGTTTCCCTGGCCTTCTTCTAAAAATACTAGTTACCAGGCTGTCTCTGGCTTGAATAGTTTCTCAGTCTCTGACCCATAACAATTAATTCAGATACAAAAGTCTGTAAAGTCCGAAATCCTGATCTGTGTACTTGTTTCCGGTCCATGACTCTCACTACAGGTCTCAGTTAAAGCAGAACTTCAATCTCTCAATCAACATTGACTATTTTTTTTTTTAATCCTTCTGCTGTTAGTATTAGTAAATGCATAGGAACGTATATCATATTTACTTGTGTTTTAAACTTTTATTTTTTTACATGGTTTCAGTTACTTCCTGGTCTCCAGGGCTAGGCAAATGATGTCATATATACCAGGAGTCATCGGGGGGGGGGGGGGGGGGGCTGCATGCCTGAGCTAAGGGCAGATTGATTACAGGAAGTAAATACTACATGAATCATCTGCCCTTACTCAAGATGACCACGGCCAGAAATGCTAGAGGGGTGTTTTTCAAAGTGATCTCTCGGAAAAATAAAGCATGGAGACATGAATGGATGGGGAAGTTTTTTGTTTTGAATATTAAAAATGAATTAAATAGCATTTTTGGTTTGTGGTGCTCAGATGCAGCAGTGTAGTTCCACTTTGGGTCTCTCATTGAAAAGGAGAATGACATTTGGTGGGGCTTACCCCTGAAATATGGTAAGTTATGACCCTAATGATACAGTGAAAATAAATCAAACAGGCAAATGTTGTTTTTTGTTAAATGCCTAATACCTGTACCTAGGCTGGACTTTTACAAGTTTGAAATGACTGACAAGTCTAAAGTTTATTTGATTTAAATTCAGTGGAGTTTGCTTGTGTTTATAGCTACTAGTCATTTCATTGTACAGTAAAGCTTGGCACATAAAGGATGGAGAATTGATATGTGTTGTTTTCCGATAGCCTGACACTGTGTTGTACCAGTATATGTATGCAGGCCTTTTTCCTGAATAACAAAGGATTCTCCTTTTAGCCTTGACACATTTATTTTACCCAAGTAAAATGTATATAGAAGTTGTCATTTTAGGTCAGTCTTTGTATATAACCCCTTACTTTTTTATGTGTTTGTGTACTACACACTACTCACTATATTACCAAAAGTATTGCGACACCTGCCTTTACACACACATGAACTTTAATGACATCCAGTCTTAGTCCGTAAGGTTCAATATTGAGTTGGCCCACCCTTTGCAGCTATAACAGCTTCAACTCTTCTGGTAAGACTGTCCACAAGGTTTAGGAGTGTCTATGGGAATGTTTGACCATTCTTCCAGAAGGCATCTGTGAGGTCAGGCACTGATGTGGACGAGAAGGCCTGGCTTGCAGTCTCCACTCTAATTCATCCCAAAGGTGTTCTATCGGGTTGAGGTCAGGACTCTGTGCAGTCAAGTTCCTGCACGCCAAACTTGATCATCCATGTCTTTATGAACCTTGCTTTTGTGCACTGGTGCGCAGTCATGTTGGAACAGGAAGGGGCCATTCCCAAACTGTTCCCACAAAGTTGGGAGCATGAATTTGTCCAAATAGTGTTGGTATGCTGATGCCTTAAGAGTTCCCTTCACTGGAGCTAAGGGTCCTATCCCAACCCCTGAAAAACATCCCCACACCATAACCCCCCCATAATCGCCCCCAAATGATTTGGACCAGTGCACAAAGCAAGGTCCGTGCACAAAGCAAGGTCCATAAAGACATGGATGAGCGAGTTTGGGGTGGAGGAACTTGGCCTGGCCTGCAGCGAGTCCTGACCTCAACCCGATAGAACACCTTTGGGATGAATTAGAGCGAAGACTGCGAGCCAGGCTTTTATGTCCACATCGATGCCTGACCTCACAAATGTGGTTCTGGAAGAATGATCTAAACCTTGTGGAAATCCTTCCCAGAAGAGTTGAAGCTGTTATAGCTGCAAAGATTGGGCAAACTCCATATTGAACCCTACAGACTAAGGCCCCTTTCACACTTATACGACTTCAAAGTCGCGCGATTTTACCGCGATTTCGCGGCCCCGATTTTGCCGCGATTTGGGAGCAGTACTACTTTGTACGACTTTGCCACGTTTTTGGCATTAACAGATGAAAACATACAGTAGTTGGTATGAATCATAAGGGGGAACTCCACGCCAAGTTTTAAATAAAAAAACTGGCGTGGGTTCCCCCCCAGGGGCATACCAGGCCCTTAGGTCTGGTATGGATTGTAAGGGGAACCCCCTACGCTGAAAAATCGGCGTGGGGGTCCCCCCAAAATCCATACCAGACCCTTATCCGAGCACGCAGCCCGGCCGGTCAGGAATGGGGGTGGGGACGAGCGAGCGGCCCCCCCTCCTTGACCATACCAGGCCGCATGCCCTCAACATGGGGGGGGTGGGTGCTTTAGGGCATGGGGGGGCACCCTGCCGGGCCCCCCCACCCCAAAGCACCTTGTCCCCATGTTGATGAGGACAAGGGCCTCTTCCCGACAACCCTGGCCGTTGGTTGTCTGGGTCTGCGGGCGGGGGGCTTATCGGAATCCGGGAGCCCCCTTTAATAAGGGAGCCCCCAGATCCCGGCCTCCCACCCTATGTGAATGAGTATGGGGTACATGGTACCCCTACCCATTCACCTAGGGAAAAAAGCGTCAATAAAAAAACACAGTACACAGGTATTTAAAATCATTTATTAGGCAGCTCCGGGATCTTCTTCCGACTTCGGGGGTCCTCTTCCGACTTCGGGGGTCTCTCCGGCGTCTCCTCCCGGTGTCCTGATCTTCTGCCGGCTCCTCCGCTTTCTTCTGCAGCTCAATTGCTAGCGGTGGTCCGGACTTCTGCCTTCTGCCTTCTTCTTTTCTTCCAGAGATGTTGACACGACGCTCTCTCCAGCTGCAATGGTCTCTGAACGCTCCGCAATGGACTTATATAGGCGGTGACCCCGCCCCCTTATGCCGTCACAGTCCCTGGGCATGCTGGGACTGTGACGTTTTAGGAGGCGTGGTCACCGGGTGATGACCACGCCCCCTTATGACGGCACAGTCCCAGCATGCCCCTGGACAGTGACTTCATAAGGGGGCGGGGTCACCGCCTATATAAGTCCGTTGCGGAGCGTTCAGAGACCATTGCAGCTGGAGAGAGCGTCGTGTCAACATCTCTGGAAGAAAAGAAGAAGGCAGAAGTCCGGACCACCGCTAGCAATTGAGCTGCAGAAGAAAGCGGAGGAGCCGGCAGAAGATCAGGACACCGGGAGGAGACGCCGGCGAGACCCCCGAAGTCGGAAGAGGACCCCCGAAGTCGGAAGAAGATCCCGGAGCTGCCTAATAAATGATTTTAAATACCTGTGTACTGTGTTTTTTTTATTGACGCTTTTTTCCCTAGGTGAATGGGTAGGGGTACCATGTACCCCATACTCATTCACATAGGGTGGGGGGCCGGGATCTGGGGACTCCCTTATTAAAGGGGGCTCCCGGATTCCGATAAGCCCCCCGCACGCAGACCCCGACAACCAACGGCCAGGGTTGTCGGGAAGAGGCCCTTGTCCTCATCAACATGGGGACAAGGTGCTTTTGGGTGGGGGGGCCCGGCAGGGTTCCCCCCATGCCCTAAAGCACCCACCCCCCATGTTGAGGGCATGCGGCCTGGTACGGTCCAGGAGGGGGGGGCGCTCGCTCGTCCCCACCCCCATTCCTGACCGGCCGGACTGCGTGCTCGGATAAGGGTCTGGTATGGATTTGGGGGGGACCCTACGCCGATTTTTCGGTGTAGGGGGTTCCCCTTAGATCCATACCAGACCTAAGGGCCTGGTATGCCCCTGGGGGGGGAACCCACGCCGGTTTTTTCATTTAAAACTTGGCATGGAGTTCCCCCTCTGGATTCATACCAGACAGCTGTCAGCACTGCCTGTCGCTCATCGGGAAAGGAAAAAAAAGTTTTCCTTTCCCGATCAGCGAGCCAGGCTTGTGCTTACAAAGTCGTACTTTAGTCGTGTCTATATTATTCAGGCACGACTTGCATGCTACTTCAGGGTTTAACATTGAGGTCTATGGAGTACAACTCGCATAGAAGTTGGACCAAAGTAGTGCAGGGACTACTTTCAAGTCGGCACGACTTAAAGTCGTGCCAATATGAATGGTAGTCATTGAAAATCATGGAGAATGACTTGTCATACGATTTTGCAGTACAAAATCGTGGGACAAGTCATATAAGTGTGAAAGGGGCCTTAGACGGGATCATGCCTTTAAAGTTTATGTGCGTGTAAAGGCAGGCGTCCTATTACTTTTGACAATATTTATTGCGTGTGAGAATATATGACAATATTGCGTGTGAGAATATATATATATATATATATATATATATATATATATATATATATATATATATATATATATATATAATATTCCATAGCAGTAATATGTTAATGCAATGCTTAGTCTTTCTAGAACTATACCAAACCATATTTTTTCTGCCTTTGGGTACAGAGTGTATGTGTTCATATAGTAAATATGCTGTAGCAGTCAAACCATAAAGCAAGCCCCTTGTTTGTGGGTATTTTTGCTGACTTATGCATTGTCCTATCTTGTTATTTCCTTTAACAAACTGAAGGTAGCTAGATACATAAAGGGAGTGTGTTATACTGTATTGTAAACACTGACAGTCCTAGGGTAGACAATCCAAAGATGTCTGCATTTTAGAATTTGTAAGGTACCAGTGAACAATGCTTCTTAATGTACTATGCTTTATTTTGCATTTAATTCATCCTCCATTATTTTTTTACATTTTTTTTTTTTTTTTTTTTTTTTGTCATAGGACCTCAGTTTACCCAATGGTACCCCAGCAGATACTTCAAGTCCAGCATCATCATCCTCACTTCTTAACAGGCTACAGCTAGATGACGACATGGATGGAGAGACGAGGGACCTTTTTGTTACTGTTGATGACCCAAAGAAGCATGTGTGCACTATGGAAACTTATATAACCTATCGTATTATGACCAAGGTAAGGCAAGTAAAAACGGAATGAATATTATTCAAAGTAAGAGCTATTGAAATCATCAAATATAATCCATTAAGCACGTCTGTATTAAGGATCAACTAGAAATATGTAATTTAGAAACTGACACTCATATAAAAATACCGTATGTGCATTTAATTCATGGTGCTGGAGTAATCAGGGGAGTCTGCGCTTGTCTTCTGAGCAGTAACTGAGCCTTTTGTGAAGAAACCCAAAATGTAAAAAAAATCTATGACATCCAAATGGAGGATCCAAGCCCTTACATTGCATGACATGGAGGCTGTAGATATATTTTATAGCCACAGACCCCCCCCCCCGATCTGCAGATAATGGTGCAATATCCCTCCTCCCAAACTCAGGGGACACAGCCTTTTTAGAAGCATCACAAATTTCTTTGGACCCTCTCACAGCGCCTAAAGCCTAGTACACATGGGCCGAATGTCTGGCAACATCAGCCGGTTCAATAAAAACCGGCTGACGTTCGGCCCCGTGTGTAAGGCAGCCAGTCCGACAATTGTTGGACGAGCATGCTGGACAACCATGCTGATCGGCTCCTGATCAGCACTCTCAGCCAATGGCAGAGAGCACTGACCAGAGTGTTCGGGTGGGGGCTGTCCCCCTGTCAGAACACAAAAGAACAGCAGGGGAGATTGCTGTACTAACGTTGGATAGTTAGTACAGGGACTCCGGCCGAAGTGTTTTTTTTTTTTTTGTTTTTTTTTTTCTTCATTCAACCAAAAAAAACAATGGTGTGTACCAGGCTTAATTGAAATGGGTGGACTACCCCTCCACTCCCTCCCTCCCCCCCCTTCCAAAGCACCCTTTTGTGGCAAGGTTAACCTCTAAACCAGGGGTCTCAAACTGGCAGCTCTCCAGCTGTTGCGAAACTACAAGTCCCATGAGGCATTGCAAGGCTGACAGTTACAAGCATGAGTCCCACAGGCAGAGGCATGATGGGACTTGTAGTTTTTCAACAGCTGGAGGGCCGCCAGTTTGAGACCCCTGCTCTAAACACTTCTGGACCTAGCAATTCATCACCTGGGTGTACGATGTAAATAATTTTTTTTCTGTAAAGGTGAACTAACGCTTCCATTCTCTGAGTACAGCCCACTGGCCTGCAGCAGCAAGGCACAGGCAGTACCATTTATATAAGTGTCAGTGCATGTAGGCTGAGAAGAATGGGAGTAAGCCACACAGATAGGGGGACTTTCTTCACAGAGTTCTCAATTACTGATTGCTTGGAAAAGCAATCCAGGGCTGAAAATGATTGGCCGCACACAGGTTTAAATATCTGCATTTAGGAATTGATATCAGAAACACAAATGATGTAAGCTGAGAAAAAACCTCTGTGTCTTTCCCTATTTTTCAGACAACACGAGCAGAGTTTGACCTCTCTGAGTATTCTATACGTCGGAGGTACCAAGACTTTGATTGGTTAAGGAATAAACTTGAAGAAACCCAACCCACTCACTTCATTCCCGTAGGTAGTATGTTGCTGCTGTTTGGATGACCTGAGGAGTTTAAAGTGGTTGTAAACCTCAGATATGAACTAAATACTTCTATAGTGTGTACATGTCTGCACTGATGGGTACTTATGGGTGGCGCTGATCGGCGGCACTGATGGCTGGCACTGGATTTCACTGATGGGCATCACTGGCACTGGCAGGCATTTTACAATGGCACTGATTAGCAGCTGCCTGGGAACGGATTGGCATTTCCCTGGTGGTCCAGTGTGGTGGCCTTCCCTGGCCATCCACCTGTTTTCTGACCAGTCAGGAAAACGTTATAAATTCTGAAGAGAAGACTGCAGCTAAATGGATACAACTGATGTAGGAGGATTTGTTTAATCTGTATCGCCTGAGGCCAGTGACTTCACTGGGTATATGTAAGGGTTTACAACCACTTTAGGTTTTGACTTGCTGATGCTTCTGCATGTTTCAGTGTTTAATGTGACTATGTATTTAGGTCTACTATTATAAGGATCCCAGTTAGATTTTGTAAAATTTTAAACAGAACAGTTTCTTTTGGTGCTGGTTATCTTTGCACTGCATGCTTTGTGTTTGGGATGGCTTACAAACAGGCGTCCAAGGTGAGCATGTAGCCAAATAAGGGTTAGTATTAAAGTGATTGTAAGGGTAATTTATTTTATTTTTTTAAAATAACAAACATATCATACTTTCCTCCACTGTGCAGCTCGTTTTGCACAGAGTGGCCCCGAGCCTGCTCTTCCGGGGTCCCCCGGCAGCTCTTGCGGCTGCTCCCCACATCTGATAACCTGATATGGTTACCTTGCGGGTGCGCTCCCGTGTCCAGCATTTGCATCTATAGACTCAGAAGGACAGACTCTGCCCCGCCCCTCGGCGCCCGCGTCATTGGATTTGATTGACCGCAGCAGGAGCCAATGGCTGCGCTGCTATCAATCTATCCAATCAAGAGCCGGGAGCCCATGGAGAAAAACAGCGTGTCCCCGCCGACTGAATGAAGGGGTTCAGATAAGTAAAACTGGGGGGCCGGTGACTGACAGGTGTTTTTTCACCTTAATGCATTGGATGCATTAAGGTGAAAAAACACAAACCTTTACAACCCCTTTTAAGGCTTGGTTTATGTGTTAAAGTGATTGTAAAGCTTACATTTTGTATTAAACTAATACACATGCTATACTTATATACTCTGTGCCATGGTATTGTACAGAGCGGCCCTGAACCTCCTTTTCTAGGGTCCCCTGCTGGTGCTCTAAGTTCCTCCTCTTCTTGCTGTGCCACCATAAGAAGCTATTACCTATAGGGGCACACCTGTGGGCTCGCTCCTGAGATAGGCTGCGTTTGTGTGTTCGTCTATTGACACACAGCACAGCTTGGCCCCGCCCCCCGCTTCCTCCTAACAAAAGTTGATTGAGAGCAGCGGGAGCCAATGGCTCCTGCTGCTCTCACTGAGTCCTGTGAGGAGAGGAAGAGAGAGCAGCACTGCTGCAGTTGGTCACAGCCCTGGATCAAGATAGCACTCGGGTAAGTATAAAGGAAAGTGAGGGTGCGATGTAACATATGGGACATTTTTTACCTTAATGCAGGGAATGTCCTGCCTTTAGAACCACTTTAAGTATGTTTTAAACAAAGAGATAATATAGATGCAGCGCTCGTGGCTAATCAAAACAAATACGTGAATGTATTACCGCTGCTGTAAGAAAAGTACTAATACTTGGATGATATAAAACAAACACATACAGCGCTGGCAAAATAAAAAAATAAATACTAAAACCATAAATGTGATACTATATAGAAAGTGCACTGTGCAATAATCCTATAATCATGAATCCATATGTACTATGAATAAAGTGCTAAATATATAGGATATAAATATAAAATTAATGCTGACAAAAGGCAATTGCTATTGAAATAACAGTGATTAATCCCGAATGTATAAAGACAATAATAATTAAGTGCTAAAAAAATGTGAATTAATAATACAATAGCAGTGAATAGTCCCAGATAGATGCCATCAGCTGAACTGCTGTACAGGACTCTTGGTAGCGGCCTCACTGGAAAAAAAGCATCTCTTCAACCTATGCTGACAGTCAGTCACCTGAAGTACTGCAGTATGATGCCTCTGATGTAATACAATATGTATGGCTTAAAATCGTAGCAAATAGGTTATATACTTGGAAGTGTGGACCATCTAATCAAACCCAAAAAGACAAGGAAAAACAATATGGTGAAGTATTGTGGAGAAAGATCACTTGCCCATCACAGCGCTACTCACAAGATACATGTTTGCAATCAGGCGTGTCAGAAAAACTTCCGCCATCGCCGCTGTAAGCGTGCGTTCCACGGGAACAGGAAGAAGCGTCACTGGTTAAGCGTGAGCCGGATGTTGCGTCAACGCGTTTCGCCCCTCCTCCAGGGCGTCATCAAAGACCACTGTCTTTGATGACACCCTGGAAGAGGGGGCGAAACGCGTATTTATTAACAATACTTCACCATATTGTTTTTCCTTGTCTTTTTGGGTTTGATTCGATGGTCCACACCTCCAAGTATATAACCTATTTGCTACGATTTTAAGCCATCCATATTGTATTACATCAGAGGCATCATACTGCAGTACTTCAAGTGAACTGCCAGAAATGGTACATGCACCCTTTTTGGTGCATCAGGCATACCATTCAAATGCAACAACACGCAGCATAATGTACATTTACTCCCCAAAATTGTGTAAACAGGCTGTAAATAATTCAGCAGGAAACAGTTTTTTATTTAGTGAGCTTGTTGACCTGTTTGGCTGTTGCATTTAGACAGTGAGTGTGTCACAAGGACTTTACAGAGGGCACATTCACACCACATACATTGCTCTAGTGCAGTGACCAGCTAAAATCCACGGTTTGTAATAGCCCAAGGTCATGACATCCCACCGTGTTGCTATACACTGTGCAAAAATGGCGCATAATGTATCGAAATGCAGCACAGCACATTACAACGCATGTTGGGGAAAAAATGATTTAAATATTTTGATTCATGCAGTGAAAATGCCTGAATGAGTTAAAAAATGCATGTCAACACAAGTACAATTAAAGTACATATACCTGTGCTAAACGCAATGCAATTGTTTTGAATCCAGCCAGTTTATCACCACCCCTCATGACCCTATTTTTTCTATGCAATTGGCCCCCAATTAGAAAAGATTGGAAAATGCTGAGCCTAAAGCATTGCACCACTGCATATGCTTTTGTAGGGCACTGGCTGCAGTTGAGATCATGATGACGAGCTGGGATGATTTTTTTTTTCAAAGAAATTTTATTAATGTTTTACAGGTTTACAGTAATCACAAGCATAAAATACAGTAAATAGTCATCAAAAGAAACTGATGATAGACAGACATTGCGTATAACAAAGGCGTGGTTAGTCAACATCTTGACAGAGTCCTGACCATTGTGGTAAACTTGAACTATCGTAGTCAGATGTGTTCGCTTCCCTGTGTGGGTAGTTTGGCCATTATGGATGTGGTTATGAGGTTTTCAATGTAACTCCGTATTGGAGGGTTGCTGTGTTTGTATGCGTTGGGCTCTGAGCCATGGAGAGATGTATACCGACGGCAGCTAGCCCTGTCCCCAGTCACCCCTAAAGGGATCTGACTGTGACTGGGTGGGGGCTGTAGGTATGTGCATACGTTGATTAAGTAAGGGCGGTATACTGCATTGTGTGTGTGAGGCCCAGGCATAAAAAGCCTGGTTGTGGTACGAGGTGCAGAGCTCTAAAAACCATTGAGGTGTGTATTCCTATCTGGGGAGGCCGATAAAACAGTTGTTCAGATGTCTGGTAAAAATAGTCGGTCAACAGAGTAGTGTGGAGGGGGTCAGTGGTTGGGGAGTGGAGGTCCATGGTGTGTTTTACGAGGTCGAGAGATGGATATCTCTAGGTTGTGGAGGGTGAGTCATTATTTGGACTGCCGGCCTCTGTGGGAGCTGCGATGATTGATGTGTGCATAATATGCATCGTCTAGTACAGGGGTCTCCAAACTTTCTAAACAAAAGCAAAAGGCCAGTTTTTTGTCTTTCAGACTTTAGAGGGGACGGATTGTGGCCAGCGGGAGTGGACATTTTCTTGGCATCAGTGGTATTAAACATCACATTTGGTATTAGGTGGCGGAACAGTTGATATCGTTGATATCATTGGGAGAAATGGTGCCTGTTTGTTGGTGTCAGTGGGAGAAATGGTGCCTCATTGCCACTGTCAGTTGGCAGAATAGTGTCTCATATCAGTTGGAGGAATAGTGCCCCAAGGGCTGGATAAAGGCAAGCAAAGGGCCACGGTATTTGGAGGCCACTGGTCTAGTAAATACCCAAAAAAGGATTATATGTAATTTAGACTATCAATACTATCTGGCACAAAAAATCCTGTTACAGTTTTGAGATAATGTGTGCTATGGGCAATAAAGACTATTCTTGTGTTGAAATTGTTAATGATACCATTAGGATGAATGCGATTTGTAACACTAACATTCAAAAAAAAAAAAAAAAAAATCATTTTCCTGTAAAGCATAAATAACAGCACAGTGCTTGTGCTGTGTAATTTATCCTTTTCTAAAATCTAAAATACCTGGTTGATCTTGCCTGGTGCTGACCTCCCTCTGTACTGTGGTCAGTTTACTCCGTCAGCCTGCTGTCTCTCCTCTCTTCCCCTCCCTCCTTGCCTGTCAGCTAGTCTCAGTGCCGATCTACTCCCCGTCCTGCCCCTCCCCTCCTGCTGCTATAATACTAAATAACTGATAAAATAACTGTTTTATTCCTAGAATCCCCTGTGTTAGATTAAGTTATGTGCCTCCGTGTATGTGCTTTTTAAAAAAAAATATGTAGCTTCATACCTTATTTCAGAGCCCCGCTCAGCACTTACACGACTGCCCGCCGCTCTCCTCCTCTCCTCCCTCACTCCCGGCTGATGTCAGCTGGGGACTCTCCCCCCCCCCCCCCCCGCTGTAGTTCTCAGATCTGGGGAGGAGAGCGGCGGGCAGTCACATAAGCGCCGAGCAGTGCTCTAAAATAAAGTATAAAGCTGCATATTTTTAATAAAACACATACACTGGGGCACATAACTTAATTTAACATGGGATTCTAGGAATAAAGCAGAGTGGCTTTGCAACCACTTTAATCTTGCATTACTGGCACTGTTCAATGCTGTATGCTTTTTTTTTTTTTTTTTTTTTTTTTTTTTTTTTTTTTAGGCGTGTTCAGAGACCTGCGATGGAACATGTCTAATTTGATTCCTATATGGAGTTCCAAATCTGAGCAGCCAATATTTTTTTTTTTTTAGTCTGTATATCAGTAGATCAATGGTTCACTACTTTTTATTAATGTTCATGTTACAGTTCAGCTCTCTTGAGGGAACGCTGTTTATTATGCAGATGCATTTGATAAAAAAATAATTCACAGTGCTGTTTGGATAGTATAGAGTGATATAATTAACACAAGTTTCCAGTGAATGTGTTTCAGAGAAGCTTCATCATTCTATAAATCAGTTTGGTTTCCGGACGGTTGGATTAACATGTATTGGCAACAGTCAGTTTGCTCATCACTGGTTGTGAATTGCTTCATGTATTCTCCAATGTAAAATCTGAGTTTCTACAGTCTGATAGTTTGACAGTCCAAGAGAAGGCTGCCAGCTTTCTTTTCCTAGGAACACAGTATGTCAGACATCCCAGTTCGAGTCCAAAGGGAAATCATGGCAATTATTAATTTAAAGTGGTTGAAACGGGCTTAAGATTTTTTTTAATTGAAAGTGGAACTACACTGCACCTGAGCACCACAAACCAAAAACAGTACTTCATTCATTTTTAATATTCGCAGCAAATTCACCCATCCAGCCATGTCTCTATGCTTTATTTTGCTGACAAATCACTTTGAAAAATACCCCTTCGAATTTCTCGCCGTGACCATCTTTAGTAAGGGTAGATGATTCATGTAGCATTTCCTTCCTGGAATCCAGCCGCCCTTAGCTCAGGCATGTAGGCAGGAGGGTTTGCTTAGCTGAGAAAACCCCTCCTCCTCCTCCTCCTCCTCCTCCTCCTCCTCCTCCTCCTCCTCCTCCTCCTCCTCCTCCTCTCTTGAAGACTCCTGGGATTTATGACCTCATTTGCCTAGGCATGGAAACCAGGAAGAAACTTAAGACATGTAAAAAAAAGTTTAAAACAAGCAAATACAATATACTTTCCTATCTATTTACTAATGTTAGCAGCATAAGGATTAAAAATAGTCAATGTTAATTGAGAGAGTGAAGTTCCACTTTAAAGTGGTGAAGGCTAAATGTTTTTTACCTTAATGCATTTTCTGCATTAAGGTAAAAAAAAAAAGTTTGTCATTTTTAAACAAGAAAAAAAAATCTACCTTTTTTAATCTCACTTTAATGCAACTTTGTTTATCTTTTTAATACCTTTTACATTATCAGTGCAAAGTCCTTAAACCAAAGTAAAGTATTTCCTCTTTTTTTTTTGTCTGCAAGCATTGTAAAATTATTCTTGACTTGTGGAAGTGCATGTAAACATGAAGATCCCTTGCATTCTGGGCCATCTAGGAGCGGTGTGTGTCTCCTGGCGTTTAATCACATGGGAGAGACCGGTTCAGCACCCTGTTAAATCAAATAAAATACACCTTGATCCTGCCAAAAATCCACTGAGCTTTTAACAACTCTGTAGAACTGAAATATCAAGCAATATCATTAGCCCTGTCCTGATATATACTGCAGAACATATCTCCCCTTTGTCAAGGAGAAGATGAGGATGGCACAATTGCTCTCCTAGAGTGATAACCCTGCTTCTTCATAGATATAGTACAGTGAGTCAGCATTGTCACCCTAGGACAGGCAGTATATCGTGGACAGGATCGCCAGGTGAAAATAAAGGGAAAATGCCAGAAGAAAAAAAAAAAAGGAAAGGAAAGCAGGACTGTTTCTATTTTTGCTTTGATTTGGGCTGGACCAACATGATGGCCAGATGATTATATTTTCAGGGATGAAATTAAAGAATATGTAAACCAACATTTTATATATTCCTGATATGTGTCTGCTGTACCATGTACTGGTATGAGAAATTATCCTGTTCTCTCTGTATTGCTCCCTTTTGTGTGAATTCCCTGGTGTTCCTGACAGTCTCTCTGCTTTCATATTAAAAACTGACCACACTAAGCAGGAGAACACAGCGTGGTCAGTTCTCTAGCTATGCTGGGAACTCAGCCTGCTCTCCTCCAATGATCAGACTTGTCCTAACAGCCTCCCCTACTTCCTGCACAGCTTTTTGCTGAGAAGATCAGTGTACTGCTGTTTCTCCTCCCTTTTAGCTCTTATGCAGCTGAAAACAGAGGGAATGTGATCACTTATAAGAAGGTAAAAAAAGGTATTTATCATGGGGTTTTTTGTTTTTGTTTTTTTATATCTATAAACAAATGTTTTGCCTTTCAATTCTATTTTAGCCCTCATGCACACTGGACATTATAGTAGCTTTAGCTATAGAATGCTGCGTTTTGCAGCATTTTTGCATTAACTTTTTTTAGCATTTGCGTTTTTGTTTTTTTTTTTTTGCAAAACTATACTCCCACAAAAGCTTTATGGCTCATGGTTTTTACAGCTGGAAAACGCCCCTGCCAAAAAAACGCTGATAAAAGCCTATGTGTGCATGGACACATAGGATAACATGCTGGAGAGTCTATTGGCTGCAGAAAAAAATGCCTGAAGCCAAAAACAGCAGCTGTAAAAACATCCAGTGTGCATGAGGCCTTAAACTGAATGGGTTGTTTTACAAGGTGATCGTTTACAATCACTTTAACATTCGCAGTCTAAATTTATTTCTAATTATTTCTCATTACAGGTTTCCTTTACTTAGTAACTTGTAAACTGATATCATGTCTTTGTCTTTGTTTGCACTGCTCATATTATGAGCTATATGTGTATTGCTACACTCATTTGTGGTTTCCTGTCTTCATTTCAGCCTCTTCCAGAGAAATTTGTAGTCAAAGGCGTAGTTGACCGTTTTTCTGAAGAATTTGTGGAGACCAGAAGAAGAGCTTTGGACAAGTTTCTTAAGAGGATTGCAGACCACCCAGTTCTCTCCTTCAACGAGCACTTCCATGTTTTTCTCACATCTAAGGTTGGCATTCAGTAGATGACTCTGTATGTAGTTCTGAGGACTACCCTCTTCTGGGCTTTTCCCTTATGCTTTTTTGGCTGTTATCAAAATGTTCTGAATTCCAGTAAACAAAATTTGTGCCTATTATAGCGACGTCATTTTATGCCGATACGAACCAGGGACCCCAGTGCTGCAAAGCACAAGTGCTATCCACTAAGCCACTGTGTTTCCTATTTTGTTTATTTTTTTTATTTGGATAGCATGAGGAAATAGTTGGAACCTTTGTTATGGTTTTGATTGCTGCCCCCTTACTTCCTGTGCAAGCGACACCAAGTGTGTCAGGACTTCATGGGGACAGTAGATGAGAGGAAATCTCCCCAACAGGTTATTGCACATTCCAATCTGTCCAAAAGTACACAACAAAAGTACTGGAAGTTTGGCTTCCCTGTCAGAACTAGTAAGCAGCAAAAGTTCAGGAAAGTCAAAACAGATGTTTTGCTCCATGACAGATCCCTGTTTGGTAATTTTTTTTTTGGAAAATTATTTTTAGAAAAGTTTTTTTTCATAGCCATACAAAAAAAAAAAAGAAAACACAATTAAGAACAGCCTAACACATTAGAAACAAGACCTCAGCACAAGGCCAATACTATAACTCCAAGGCCAATATACAGCTGTGATAACACTTACTCCACTACATTTTAACCCCAAATTAACGTTTTATAAACGCTGTTTTAATTGAGGTAACCAATTCAGGTAACAGTCTACGGGTCCATTGGAATAAACAACATTCCCTGGGGATAGTACAGAAGTACCAAACTCTGTTTAAGGAATGCATTATACATAGCCCCAAAATATCAATGGCAAACTCTACAGATATACAATATGGTGACTACCAGGAGTCATTATCACAAACCAACTTAGACACTGTAGATACACTATTTGTCCACCTACCCCACACTTTATCAAATGTATTGGGTATTCCCCTACTAGTACAGTGAGGGGAAAACATATTTGACCCCCTGCTGATTTTGTATGTTTGCCCACTGACAAAAGATAATTCTATCATTTTAATGGTAGGTTTATTTTTACAGTGAGACAGAATAACAACAAAAATATCCAGAAAAACGCATTTCAAGAAAGTTTTATAAATTGATTTGCATTTTAATAGGTGAAATAAGTATTTTGATCCCGTATCAATCCGGAAGATTTCTGGCTCCCAGGTGTCTTCTATTCAGGTACCGAGCTGAGATTAAGAGCACTCTCTTAAAGGGAGTGCTTCTAATCTCAGCTTGTTACCTGTATAAAAGATATCTGTCCACAATAGCAATCAGATTCCAATCTCTCCACCATGGCCAAGACCAAAGAGCTGTTCAAGGACAGCTGGATGGCGGAGGTTCCTTACCCCGACCTAAGCAGTTATATGGGAGACTGCCCAATTTTTAGGCTGTGTCTTGTCAATCATCAGGTCTGGATCAGCAATTGTCTACAAGTACACAAAGAGATAATTATGCACGTTCCTGCCCAGTTTTTTAGATAAACATCCCCTTGTTTGTTTTGCGATTATTAGGATATTCCTAACTTGTGCACCCAGTCTCAGCTTTACATAGTTGCTGGAATAGGAACAGTCAACTGTTATTTTAATCTGAAATGATGAACTAATCTATTTGTGTTTTACATGTAGGATCTGAACAGTCACAAAAAACAGGGGGCCACTTTGCTTTCAAAGATGGGAGAGTCTGTGCGATATGTAACAAGTGGATACAAGCTCCGAAATCGCCCTTTGGAATTTTCAGCCATAGGAGAGTATTTGGACACCTTTGCATTAAAACTTGGAACTATTGACAGGATAGCACAACGCATTATCAAAGAGGAAGTAGGTATGTTCTGCACTGTATGTAAAAAATGTTTAATGCTTTTGTAAATGCTGTTCTTTCACTGCCCCTCTGGAACCATTTTAAAAAATTTTGCACACGTTAAAATCTGCATTTTTGGCTATTATTATACAGGATTTATATAGCGCCATCAGTTTGCTCAGCGCTTTAGAATGTAAGGGCAGACTGTACAGTTTCAATAAAATTCAATACAGGAGGAATCAGAGGGCCCTGCTTGTTTAGAGCTTACAATCTAGAGGGGAGGGTCAAGTAATACAAAAAGTAATAACTCCGGGGGATGAGCTGATGAAGAAAATTAAAAGTACAGTTGTTAGGTGGAGGCAGGATACGCGTTCCCTGAAAACTTTTCTCTTCAGCGTATCACCTAAATGTGGATAGTGTGGGAGATTCCATAGGATTGGAGAGGCTCAGGAAATATCCTGGAGGTGAGCATGGGAGAAGGTGACAAGGGAACTAGAGAACAGGAGGTCTTGGGAGGAACGAAGAGAATGATTTTGGTTGCTATTTTAGTGATGTAGCTGGGGGCCAAGTTGTAAATGCCGTTGTGAATGCCTTTGTAAGTTATTGTTAGTATTTTGAATTTAATTTGTTGGTTAAGTGGCAGCCAATGGAGGGATTGGCAGAGAGGGGTAGCAGAGACAGAGTGGTTTTTAAGGTGGATGAGTCTGGCAGCAGCATCCATGATGCCACTTAACTTGAGTTTAGAGACAAGTTTGTATTGGTAAAAATTTATTTTTACTTTAATATACAGTTGCTTGCTACAGTTTGGGCACCCTAGGGGACATAAATTATTTAAGTTAATTGTGTGGGTGAAGAGTATTAAATTACTGAAGGAAACTGTTAAATTTCAAAACAACATATTGCCTAAAGAAAACATAGGAACAAAAAAGGTAATTGTGATATGTGCAAAAGATTGTACACTCTAGTAAGTCCATATTTAGGAACACTGCCTTTCAAAGATCACAGCTTGTCATTTATGGTTGTGGCCAAAGTGAAAGTTCAGGATTAATCTAACTAAGCTGAAACCTGCTCCCACTAAATTCTTATTTTAACTACCCTGTAAGAGGAAGCTACTTATGTTTATATTCTGAGGGCGCTCCGGTCACATGATCGGCTCCTAGTGATGGCTTCAGGGGAGAGGAGGGACAGCTGACCACGGATGCCCATAGTAAAGCCTAGTACAAACCAACAGGTTGAATGAAAAAAAAAAAACTGACAGCCAGACATTGGGCTTGTGTGTACTATGCTTGAGTCTATCGGTGTTACTGTCCAGGCTCTGCAGCCCTTGTTGGTGATCTCTCCTCTCCCCTGAAGCTGGCCACTGGGGAGATCACGTGACTGGACTGGAGCAACCTTTAGAATAGGTAGGTATGAGCATCTTCACTTTACAGGATAGTTAGAATAGGAGTTAGAAAAGGGTCAGAACAGTTTTAGACTTAGTTAGACCCACTTCAATCAGTGCACAGCATTTGTTTTCACAAGGTCCCTGCTGTTGCTCTTTTGCAAACCTCAGATGTTGACATTTGTGATGAGATTGCAGGTAATACTTCCTCCTGATGACTGTTCCATGCAGATCATGTTTATGCAAGCAATTCTGTGATGCAACACCACACCACTCCTGTGTCAACCAAATCTTTCTGTAGATCCTTTGAAGTCATGCAAGGTTTGCCTTTGTCGTTCTGGCACAGATACGTGCTGTTCTCTCCTAATGTTTTCTTTGCTCTTTTAGATCTTGCCTTAACATCCACATTTCCCCCTCAAATGCAATTTATTGATGACATTATGAGCAGTAGAAATCACTAGCTGCAAACATTTTGTAGCCTGTTTATAGCCTCCCATTGCTTTATAGGCATAAAGTAGCTTCCATTTCCGATCCTTACCTAGTTGCTTAGAGGAGAGCTCATGGCAGTTGAGCAACAACCTTAACTTTGGATTACCTGAGATCTTATTAAAGGCTATTCAACCCAAAATCAAAAATGTAATCTATTGCAGCTTACCAATCGTTAGATGTGTTGGCTGCATTTGTTTCCTTTTGCTTTTTTTCCCTCTATTTTCATCCAGTGATCTGGCCAGTAACACACCTCCTTATTGGAGTGCCCCCACTCTGGATGAAAGAAAACTGGGTCACCTTTGGACAACAGCATTGTCAGTCTGGGGGGAAGGGGAGTTTTGGATGTACTAGCAAATTTAGATACACTGACAAAGTGAAGCCAAACTCCAGCTGCATAAGCAGTTACAGCAGACGTTTTTTTCCTTTTGGGATAAAGGTTTTACATAAAAGCCGATCATTGTAAGCACCCCTATCAGTGGTAAATGCAAAGTAAGGAAAAAAAAACTGCGCTTAGAAAAAGAAGAAAGAACAAGCTGCGGTCATAAGTGTAGCCCACCAAATTAAATCAAAAAGAGAAAACGGCGCTATAAGTGATATAAACAAGAGTCCAATTGTGAAGTCCCATATAACATGAAATAAATGATCCCAATTACAGTCCAGGCAAGGAGGATAAGTATGTGATATAAACTTCTTCCAAAGGAAACAGTAATGGTGGACACAGTTAGCAGAACACTCCAATATATATTGCGCTTACCAGAAGTAAGACATAAAAGGGCGAGTGGCTTAAACCCAGCCTGGGCCTTTAGATGTACACTCCAGATGAGGCAGGAAGGGCGCCTGAAAACAGGAACCAAACACCAAGAACAGATATTAAACAGACAGATATTAAACAGACCTTCGGGATTGTCCCCTTACCAGACAAATAAAGCAAAAAGGCAGATGTAATACGATCCCAGCCAGACTCCCGACCGGAATGGTGTACCTCGTCTTGCCCTCTCAGTCCGGACTCAGCAGCACATATATAATGAAGAGCCAATAGTGTGATACTGCATATAGTAGATTTATTATAAAAGGAATAACACTTACATAGGTACGAAATATAAAAGCTGAGAAGACAGTAAAAACGAAGCCGGCCGGCCTTCGGACACACTCCCGTCCTCAATCGAACGACGTGGTGACGTCAGCACGCCCCTCCCAGACGCGTTTCGTTATACGCTTGACGTTCTCAATGGGGAACGTCAAGCGTATTACGAAACGCGTCTGGGAGGGGCGTGCTGACGTCACCACGTCGTTCGATTGAGGACGGGAGTGTGTCCGAAGGCCGGCCGGCTTCGTTTTTACTGTCTTCTCAGCTTTTATATTTCGTACCTATGTAAGTGTTATTCCTTTTATAATAAATCTACTATATGCAGTATCACACTATTGGCTCTTCATTATATATGTGCTGCTGAGTCCGGACTGAGAGGGCAAGACGAGGTACACCATTCCGGTCGGGAGTCTGGCTGGGATCGTATTACATCTGCCTTTTTGCTTTATTTGTCTGGTAAGGGGACAATCCCGAAGGTCTGTTTAATATCTGTTCTTGGTGTTTGGTTCCTGTTTTCATTATATATGCATACGAGGGTCTGTCTTCTGGTAAGCAGCTCGTATTACTAGTTTTCTCAGCACCTGGTGGGAGTTCTCTCCACAATCTTTCACATATTCTTGGGATGTTTTACACACGTCGACTGTCCAATTATATCTGGTAAGCAGATTTTGGAAGTCGTTGCAAATTTATATTTATATTTAATTTTGATTTCACCTATTTCTGCATGATTGCATGATACTCACCATACTGTCCTAGGTATCCAGCATAGAATTTTATATGATCACACGTGATTTAAGGCTAATTGAGTGTCACTTCCTTTTCTGGTTTGGCGTGGTTTTTTTAAACAATATTACGCTATATTTTTGTTATATCTTTTTTGAATTATAATCTGTGGATACACGGGACGAGGGCGCCCTTCCTGCCTCATCTGGAGTGTACATCTAAAGGCCCAGGCTGGGTTTAAGCCACTCGCCCTTTTATGTCTTACTTCTGGTAAGCGCAATATATATTGGAGTGTTCTGCTAACTGTGTCCACCATTACTGTTTCCTTTGGAAGAAGTTTATATCACATACTTATCCTCCTTGCCTGGACTGTAATTGGGATCATTTATTTCATGTTATATGGGACTTCACAATTGGACTCTTGTTTATATCACTTATAGCGCGGTTTTCTCTTTTTGATTTAAATCAGTGGTAAATGGTTTGTCCCATTACTATAATTGATACATTCTGCTGAAGACCTTATTTTGTTGAAAAACAGCCAACTTACTGGCTGGAACACCAGATCAAAATAGAAGAAAGAAAGCCTAAAAAGGAAAACTAATGGAGCCATCACAATTTAGTCAATATGGTCTGGTGCATAGAGAAACTTGCCTCCATCCCCTGTACTACAAAATACGCAAAAAGAACAATGTCCACTGAACTTCATCAAGGCACGCTAAAACAGAAATATATATAAAATCTTATTTTATTCATTATCCACATACAGACAGATAAAATAAAACACAACAGTTGGTTTAGTTCTGTCAAAAAATTTTGCAAAAAGTAGTGACACTGTGAGTTACAATTTCCAAAGGTGACACTTCAAAGAACTTGTCAAACCAATGAATGACTGGGTTATATTTTGAATCTCAATATGTCTAGTGAATATTAATTTACCTAATCAGGAGCAGATGTAACTGAAAAAATTGAAAAAAGGGAGGTGAGAAAGTAAAACCAAAAGACTTCATGCATGTCAGCCGCCAACCAACGTCTGTCCTTGGAGTTGTGGGAATCTGGGAGCCCACAGGGTCCAAACAAAAAGAGAACTAACGGGCAAGAGTGATTCCTGTGGCCCAGAAAATGTCCAAACACAGGGCCAGGGGCCAAAGGATCCATAATATGTCCAGACTGTTGTCAGTAACTGACTCCTGTACTGGGACACACCTGACCTGAACTTTGAGAATCCTGTGTTTTTATCCAATGTTTTCACCATGGCAAGGCCTCACACTGTCAGAGCCGGTTCACACTGGGGCGACTTGTCAGGCGACCTAGCCGCCTGACAAGTCGCCTCCCGTTCTGTACAATGGAACCGTTCTAATCGGAGCGACGCAAGTCGCTCCGACTTAGAAAAAAGGTTCCTGTACTACTTTGGGGGCGACTTGCATAGACTTCTATACAGAAGTCGTCTTGCAAGTCGCCCCGCAGTCGTGTGCAGGTCGCCTCGGTGAGGCGACCTGCAAGTCGTGCCGCGTCTAGTGTGAACCGGCACTCAGTGTACAATGTTGTTACCTAGAGGTATCCACATTTTATTATACATATAGGTATACAGTTGATGTACCTGACAAAAATATCAATATCGATCTGGCAATCTATGACTAATTTGTCATACATTTCTGTTTTAAAAATGTTTTCAATTGTTTATTATGGTAAAAACCCAGTTGGAGACTCTCAGCATGGCTTGTGGGCATCAGCAAACCTTAGATAACAATTGTGGTGATCTGTTGTTTCAGGAGACAAGGTAGAACTGTTAAAGCTTTAGCTGTGTTCTTTGTTCAAGGATAATCAATGGAACTCATGGAAATTTCCTCTGTTAGCGATGACATTGCAGAGCTTCCAGATTAGGGTGCAACAGATCACTCTTTTATAGGCTACTGTGTAGCAAGATCTAGAGCTCATGGATTGTGGTGGCAGCTAAACCCTACCAAAGCTACCCACAACCACCAAAACACAACACCGAATGAATACATCCCTAGAGCTGAGAAGAGCTACCTATTCTAGAATTTGATGTATGAGCAAATGTGTTGTAATCCATTCATTTATTTCATTTGTTCATTTCTCAGTTTCTGTATGAAAGCAAGGAAACACAGCATGGAATTGAAAAAAAAAAAAATAATGAATTAAAAAGTACAAAGGCAGAAATAATCACAGGCTAGAAAAGCAGTGAGTACTGTATCAAAGAAAAAAAAAACATTTAAACAAGTGTTTATCAGTTTAAAAGCTGTTACTAAACGTATGCTTGACAGACATTTTTTCACTAAAAGGAAAAAAAAACATTTTCATGTGCTTCTGTTAAAAGCAAACAACTTTAATATATTCTTCTTTCACAGAAGTGTGATGTGTTTTGAGTAACAAATCTCGTTCAGATACAATCTATGCTAATTTACAATTGCTTTCACAAATTAATATAGCATGTCGGTTTCATAGGACAGTTGGTGTCTTGAAAAAGTATTCATACCCCTTGAAATCTTCCACATTTTGTCATGTTACAACCAAAAACGTAAATGTATTTTATTGGGATTTTATGTGATATACCAACACAAAGTGGCAACTATTGCGAAAGGAAAATTTTATAAAATGTTTTTCAAAAGTTTTTACAAATAAATATCTAAAAAGTGTGGTGTACATTTATATTCAGCCCCTTTTTACCCCTAATTAAAATCTAGTGGAACCAATTGCCTTCAGAAGTCACCTAATTAGTAAGAGTCCACCTGTGTGTAATTGAATCTCAGTATAAATACAGCTGTTCTGTGAAGCCCTCAGAGGTTTGTTAGACAACCTTAGTGAACAAACTGCATCATGAAGGCCAAGGAACACACCAGCTAGGAGGCCCATGGTAACTCTAGAGGAGCTGCAGAGATCCACAGCTCAGGGAGCATCTGTCCACAGGACAACTAGTCGTGCACTCCACAAATCTGGCCCTTATGGAAGAGTGGCAAAAAGAAAGCCATTGTTGAAAGAAAGCCATAAAGTGTCCTGTTTGCGAGAAGCCATGTGGAAGAAGGTGCTCTGGTCAGATGAGACCAAAATGTAACTTTCTTTATCGTACATCATGGGACACAGAGCACCATAATAATGACTATCTGGGTTATATGCTACCTTTAGGTGATTGGACACTGGCAACCAATAATAAGAAGGTTCCTCCCATATAACCCCTCCCATACAGGAAGCACCTTTTAGTTTTTTGCCAGTGTCTTGAAGGTGATGGTCATGATTGTGGAAGCTCTTCAAATTTCTTCAATGACGTCCCAGTGAGGATGTTATAATCGGATCCATTCGGATGGCATGAAAAGCTAAAGTGGATGGTGCCCGAGCCTCGATTCACGAACGAGGTTTTGCCTGTAATGTGTCCTTTATGGTGCTGGACCCTTGTTATATGGTATTCCTGGTCTTCACTTGCCCAAGGGAACCAAAAGGGTGCTTTACAGGTCCAAGGGTGTGGACCCCGTACAAAGGGGGACCCGGTCCTTGAAGGTCCTCTGTGGCACTACTCGCCGTGATTGGGGAAGATTGGGCCTGTATCAGGCCCTGCAGCGAGGACCGGTGAGTACTCTCTCTGGGAGGCCTAAAAATACTACTATTGTTGCTAACATGATATGTTGGATGCATTAAAGATGGTGCAGCCATAAGACCATACAGTAGAAGAAAATATTACAGCGCACACATGCAAAAAAGACATTTACCTCCAGCAAGGCTAGTTTAAAACACCTGAACATTTTAAAAAAAAACCATTATCAAAAAATATGGGGATTTGGTCACACCATATTGCTATATGGTGCTAAGCCCACTTACTGCAACACTTATGGTGTGATCAAATCCCCATATTTTTTGATAACGTTTTTTTGAAAATATTCAGGTGTTTTAAACTAGCCTTGCTGGAGGTAAATGTCTTTTTTGCATGTGTGCGCTGTAATATTTTCTTCTACTGTATGGTCTTATGGCTGCACCATCTTTAATGCATCTTTTAGGGTGTGCCCCCCAAATATCTTTGTTTTGCGGTAGACACATTAAAGAACTCGATCCAGCAGATGTCTCGTTTTGCGCTACTCACAATCCATATGCGCAGAGTATTGTGGTTGAAGAACTGGTCAGCCGAGATGCCATGCAAGAGGCTACTCGCGGCCTTTCCTTTTTCACAGTGAGCGTCTATTTGGAGAAGATCTGGATAAATATATCCAAAAGATCTCAGGAGGAAAACATTCCTTGCTTCCAGTTAAAAGAAGGAATAAGCAGCCTTCCTTTAAGATTCCCAATGCTCCTGGGCCAAGTGCCTCTTCTCCCAAGAGGCATCTATGGCCTCAGCCACCTACTTTTAAGAAGCCTCAGGGTCAAAAAAGACCCTGGACCCAGAAACCAGCCAAAACCAATTCCAAATCTTCCTTGTGAAGGGGTGTCCCCCACTCTTGTGGGTGGGGGGCAGACTGCGGAGGTTCGCAGATGCTTGGGGGGAAGTTGGTTCAGGACAGGTGGGTCATTTCCACTATAACTCAAGGTTACAAAATAGAGTTCCGGGATTTTCCCCCAACTCGGTTTTTGGTATCCAGAGTCCCATCAGACCCGGGTTAAAAGAAGGGCCTGTTCCTGGCTTTAGAACAGCTGGAAAGGCAGAAGGTAATTATCGAGGTTCCGCACAAAGAAAGATTCAAGGGGTTCTACTCGAACCTATTTACAGTGCCAAAGCCGAACGGAGAAGTAAGGCCTATCCTGGACCTCAAATCCCTCAATTCTTTTCTAAACGTCTGAACCTTCCGTATGGAGTCTGTTCGTTTAGTAATCGCATCCTTGAGAAAAGGAGATTTTTTAGCGTCCATAGACATCAAAGACGCATACCTGCATGTACCGATTTTTGGTCCGCATCAAAGATTCCTGCGCTTCGCAGTAGAAGGGTATCATTTCCAGTTTGTGGCACTTCCATTTGGTCTAGCCACGGCCCCTCGGGTCTTCACAGAGGTTTTTATCTCCAGTGTTGGCAATCCTAAGGTCCCAAAAGATCACGTGGTAGGATATCTGGACGACCTTCTGTTAAGGGACCAAGCTTACTCCACCTTAGTATAAAACACTACAACTACGGTTCGTTTCCTGAGGTTCTTAGGCTGGGTTTTAAATATGGACAAATCGGCCCTTCATCCAGCTCACGTCTTGACATATCTGGGCCTGATCTTGGACACAACCCAAGAAAGGGTAATTTTACCTCCATTAAAGGTCAGCTCCATAGTGGAGCTGGTTCTAGAGGTCAAAGGGGTAGAAAGTCTTTCGATTCGACTGTGCATGAGGCTGTTGGGCAAGATGGTGTCATCTTTCAGCGCAGTTCCCTATGCGCAGTTTCACTCCAGGATGTTCCAGATAACTATCCTGGAGGCTTGAGACAAGTCGGTGCAAACCTTGGATCATCCCGTGTCTCTATCCCTACAGGTAAAACGAGCCCTCTCTTGGTGGTCAAAGACCAGCAACTTGAAGGGCGGAAAATCCTTTCCACCTGTAACATGGAAGGTAGTAACTACGGACACCAGTCGTCTAGGCTGGGGAGCGGTCCTGGAAGAGGCTTCTGTCCAGGGATTATGGTCCCAAGTAGGGAAGACCTTGCCCATCAATCTGCTGGAAATTCGGGCAGCTCGCTTGGCTCTCCTATTTTGGACATTTCCTGTCCGAATCCAGTCCGACAACTCCACGGTGGTGGCATACATCAACCACCAAGGGGGCACCCGGAGCGGCCCAAAGAGAAGTGAATCACATATTAACTTGGGCAGAGAGACATGTGCCGTTTCTGTCAGCAGTCTTTATTCCAGGGGTGGACAATTGGCAGGCAGACTACCTAAGTTGTCAGCAACTGTTACCGGAGGAGTGGTCCCTTCACCCCGAAGTTTTCCTTCAAACCTGCCAGCACTGGGGGATGCCAGATGTGGATCTTCTGGCATCCAGATTCAATGCCAAGGTGGACAGGTTTGTATCCAGAACCAGGGATCAGCTCGCCGTCAGAACGGATGCATTGGTGATTCCCTGGGATCGGTATTCCCTAATTTTATGCTATTCCTCCGATCCAGATGCTGCCGCACCTGTTACGCAGGATACAGGAGGAGCAGAAAACGGTGATTCTGGTGGCCCAGGGGTCCTGGTACTCAGATTGTGAGGATGGCGGTGGAGGGCCCGTTGTGCCTCCCATACCATCCAGACCTGTTGTCTCAAGGTCCCATATACCATCCTTCTTTACGGTCGCTGAATTTGATGGCATGGCTATTGAGACGAGGGTACTGAAAGACCGTGGTATCAGAGGTTCAGTCTTATCCACTCTGATAAATGCTAGAAAGCCAGTTTCTAGAAGTATTTACCATAGGGTCTGGAAATCGTACATTTCTTGGTGCGAGAGGAGAAGATGGCACCCTCGAAGTATACGATTGGGAGGGTCCTTGCCTTTCTTCAAACAGGAATTGATTTAAACTTATCTTTAGGGACCATTAAAGGACAAATTTCAGCCTCATCAGTTTTTTTTCCAGAGGCCAATTGCATCTCATTCTTTAGTGCGAATCTTTGTCAAGGGGCTACTGCACTTAAGGCCGCCGGTTAAGCCACCCTTATGCCCGTGGGACTTGAACTTGGTGCTATCAGCTCTACAGGTTCAACCCTTTGAACCGATTAGGCATATTCCTTTAATTCTATTGACTAGGAAATTTTTTTTTTTTTTAGTGGCCATGACTTCGGCTAGAAGGCGGTCAGAATTGGCCGCCCTTTCTTGTGAAAAACCTTTTCTATTTTTACATCAGGACAAGGTGGTGATGCGCCCCGTCCAGATTTTTTACCTAAAGTGGTTTCCAATTTTCATTTGAATAAGGATATAATTTTCTCTTCCTTTTTTCCCAATCCTAAGTCTAAAGAGGAAAAGTCGCTACACTCACTGGATGTGGTGAGAGCAGTCAAGGTTTACTTAAGCATGTCAGCTCCTTTTCGGAAGACTGACTCCCTTTTTGTCCTGCCAGAGGGTCCTAACAGGGGACAGGCAGCAACTAGTTCAACTATCTCTAGGTGGATTCGCCAACTCATTATCCAGGCTTATGAGTTGAAACGCAGGGTTCCAACTCGATATTTCAAAGCTCAC